>ML792980.1:232530-268608 GCA_009831015.1 Picea engelmannii | reverse complement strand
CCACAAGTATTGGCTTCTTACAATTGTAATTGTCTTTTGATATCCTGGATGCCAAACATATGACACATTATGCATTTCCTTCAACACTACTTTTTTCATCTCATTGGAATTTGACACATATACTTTTCCTTTGTATAGAAGAATTCCATCTTCTTGCAACTCATAACAATTACATTTTTGCTGAAAATTACCTTGTTGTAATGCCTCTTTTATTTTTAGATAGTGCTGATTTGAATTTGCTACTGCAATGATTTGATCATTCATATCAATCATGTACATGATGATGGCTGCAATATGCACTTCATGAGCTCTCGTGCTGAGTGCATCAACCACTTGACTTTCTTTTCCCTGTATATGCCTAATTTCAAAGTCATATTCACTCATAACTTCTATCCATCTAGTTTTTCTAGCATTTAATGTTGGCTGTCCAAACAAATGTTTCAGACCACCATGGTATGTCCTCAACTCAGATTTCCTCCCCATTAGGTAATGCCTCTACATTTTTAATGCATGTACAATTACTGCTAATTCTAGATCATGAGTAGCATAATTCTTCTCATGCTATTTTAATTTTCTGGACTCATAACATACCCCATAATTATTTTGACTGAGAACTCCACCGAGTCATTCCTTGCATGCATCAATGCACACAAAAAAATCTTCATCTGGATCCACAATCTTCAGAAATGACCCACTTGTCAAGATGTCTTTCAGTTGTTGAAATCTCTCTTTACACTTGGAATTCCATTCAAATTCCACTCTCTTCTTTTTCAAATAAGTGATTGGGCTTGCAATTTTTAATTTTTTTTATGAATCTTTGGTAATAACTGGAAATACCCATGAATGATATGAAATTTGTCACATTTCTTGGTGTTGACCATCCTTTAATGATCTATATCTTCTTAGGATCCATTGTTATCCCTTCCGCTGAAATTATATGGCCCAAGTAGTGAATCTTCTTTTGATAAAATATGCACTTACTTAGCTTAGCATACAATTTATGCTCTCTTAAAACTTGCAACACCGTTCTTAGATGCTGTTCATGTTCCTCTTCTGACTTAGAGTAGATGAGTATATCATATAGGAACACAATCACAAACTTGTCTAGGTATTCCCTGAACACTCCATTCATCAGGAACATAAAAACAATTGGGACATTTGATAGCCCAAATGTCACTACTGTGAATTCATAATGCTCATATCTTGTCCTGAATGTTTTCTTACTTATGTATTTTTATTTTATCCTCACTTGATGATAACCTGATCTCAAGTCAATCTTAAAAAAGATTCTTTCACCTTTCAACCGATTAAAAAAATCATCAATTCTTGGAAAATGGTATTTGTTCTTTATGGTGATCTTATTTAGCTTTCTAAAATCAATACACAACCTTAAGTTTCCATCTTTATTTTTCACAAAAAGAACTAGGGCTCCCCAATGTGATATACTTGGACGTATATACCCCTTATTTAACAATTCTTCAAGCTGCATCTGCAATTTGTGCAGTTTTGGTGTGCCCATTCTGTAAGGTGCCTTGGAAAATGAGGGAACTCCTAGAACCAAATCAATAGAGAACTCAATGTCTCTCTTTGATGGAAATCCATAGATTTCTCTAAAAGCATCTTTAAAATCCCTTAAGACTGGATGATCTTCGATACTTGCCACTTTATCTTTGACTGTCTCTTTCATATGGGCTGCAAAATCTAACATCCCTTCTTGAATTTTTTTTTTCAACTGCATAAATGAAATCTCTCTAACAACTACAACTCTTTAAATTCCTTGGATATTTCCTTTCGTCTCTTCTTCATCAAGAGATGTGATTGTTTTGTTGTAACAGTCTAGGACATCATGATATTTTTCCAACCAATCCATGTCAATTAGGAAGTCATATGAACCCAATGGTATGGTGTTCACATCTACCTTTGTGCTAAGTCCATTCATGTCTATTAGACAATCTTCAATAAACTCATTGATTTTCCTCTTAGCCTTGGTGGCTAACTGAACTAACCAAGATTTCTTATGCTTACTCCTTTGCAAGTGAAATATTTCAACAATGTTAGAATTTATGTAACTATGGATAACTTCAGAATCAATTAAAATTTCCATGGACTGGTTATCAATCTTACTTTCCACTTCAATCATGGGGGATTGATATTCTTCTTGATATTTTTCCAAGGCTGCATAAATCCTTGGCATGTTTCCTCCCATGTCTTCTTATGTTTCAGCCTCCTGAATATTGTGGACAATCTTCATTCTTTCTCCTTTGTGAGGGGAGTCCCTATATAAGTGATTTCCCTCACATCCCCAACATTTTTCATGATGCTTCCTTGGTATTTTCCCAAATGAATTTGCAATATTGTGCTCATTTTGGTTTCATTGACCTTGCTGATTTTCTAGGGAGTTATTCCTGAAAAAAGGTGGCTTAAAACCTTTCTACCTTTGATCCATTTTTCCCTTTCCTCTTGTCATTCCAAAACTTTTGGAAAATTGACCTTCCTCTGCTTTTCTCATAAAGATGCTTTTCTCTCCTTATGGCTTCTTCCAAAGTTTTGTGGTTATCATATTGAATCTTGTCACTGTAGAAGGAGAGTGACCCACTTAGAAACCTTTGGATTTTGACCTTCTCATCCTTTATGAAGTCAACACTCTTCAACAAATCAAAGAACCTTTTTTCATATTCTTCCATTGTAATGGTTCCCTCCCAACTTGAGTTCAAATAACTCTTTCATCTTTCTTTCATAATAATGCTTGAGCACATATTTCTCTTGAAAATGTCCTTTGAATTACCTCCATGAGATCATTTTCTAATCAATATGCTTGGTTTTCTTAAGTTGATCCCACCACATGGCTTCCTTACCTCTTTTCCTTTCCTGTTCTCACCATTGAAATTTGGTGGCTTGATCTTCCTAAGCTCACCTTGCAAGATGTACGCCTCATGCCTTCTTCTCTATCTTCGAATATGAGACATTCTTGGGATGCTCCTTGGCCCTGAACCTGTATGAGTTCATCTAGTGGATTTCTTTAGAGAATGATGGCATCTTCTCATGCTTCTTGACTGCCTATCATTTCCATGATCATCCCTTTTGCTATGGGATATGGATGTTGAAAATTTTCTAGCACTAGCTTCTAGCTTGGTGCCAGAGTCCTTGTTGACTCACTTATGAAAAATATTTAAGCTTTGAATTATCTCTTCCCTAGCCTTCATAATCCTTTCATTATCATTTCTATAGCTCTTTACTTCCCTATGCATGCTTCTCGTAGTTACAAGATCCTACCTGTCTCTTCTCCCATTTGACTTTGTATCAACATTTCCCATGCTAAAATGAAGACCTCATATCTCTTCTTTATGGCTATAAGATCCTTGGACATCATCCATAACTCCAGTATTCATATAATAACTAATTGTTCTTTCATGTACCTCTAATTCAAAAAGAAATGTGCATGTAATACTTATTATTAGAACATGCATAACATAAAACATTTCATTAATTAGAATACAAGTTATTCTTCTCATCAATTTATGAAGAACACAATAGATTAATTAAAAAATTTAATTCCCTAGA
The DNA here is from genome assembly GCA_009831015.1 of Picea engelmannii. Taxonomy (NCBI): domain Eukaryota; kingdom Viridiplantae; phylum Streptophyta; class Pinopsida; order Pinales; family Pinaceae; genus Picea; species Picea engelmannii. The sequence goes on along the minus strand of ML792980.1, from coordinate 265,047 downwards.
TTCATTCTTCTCTGAAATATCTTTTCAACGACTATATTCATGCCTCATTTTGAGTTATGAGCGAAAAGTTACAACATTTACAAGTTGCAATTTCCACTCTTTAATTGCTATAGAAACTTTTTTATCACTTTCTGAGAAATTTTAGTACCCAATTCAAAATCAAGGGTTGATATATGTCTTCTACTCCTCAATACCTTTCAAGCGACTAATCGTTTTCTTAAATCTGAGGCCGAGATGAAAGTTATAGTCCAAAGTAGTTTTGTCTGTTTTGTGGTTACATGTGTCTTCTTTCTCTTCTTGCACATTTTCAGGTACTCATATCCCAAAACTGGCTCCATGGATTTCTTCTATGGATCACAATATTTCCATAGATTACTCTTGTTTTCCAAACAAACTTTTGAGCAAAGAGTCATGCCCTCCAGAAGAAATCCGGTGCCACAATTTTACCCTTACTATTTTGACTGTAACTTTCTCGTACAAGCTCTGTTTTGTGCCCGAAATAGTTCAGTGGATATCTCTCTTTGGGTTTTTTTTTATTTTAGTTTCAGAGATAGAGTGTATAAAATTACACTCTGTTCTCATCGGTTTTGATTGGATAAAAATGGCGTTCAAGGCCTCAAAATCGCCCCACAAGTTAATGACCTTCAAAAATCACAAAAAATCGCATAAAAATTATTATTTTATGGTGTTAACATCCATTAAATATGAGCCGTTGATCTACACTCTATCGACCATCGACAATCGACTAATGTTTTTGCACACATGTAACACTTTTCCCAACCTTCTAACCCCGCCGTCGACCATCGACCCAATCCCCTGACAACTAATTTGCAATACAACACAAAAGCGATTGACCCGACCATCTGTGATTTTCATTGGCAATTGAAAATCCTGACCAATTCGACCAACTTGAACATCGACTGTCTACCATTCCTATTGGTTGAAAAAAACACTTCCTCAATTTCGTCAACCCGACCATCGACCATTTCTTCGCTGACGTGGCATGACAAGTGGATTCTGACACAACATCCGACATCATCCTAAGGTGTCAACTTGATTGACATCGCATGACACATGGATACTAATGTGGTATGACACATGGATATTTACATGGCATGACACATCATCACCCCCTTTTCTTCATCGGTCATCGACTGTTTCTCTTGGATGAACCAAAAACCTCTCTAATTCCGCTGATGCCTGATCATCAACCCATCAACCATTTCTTTTCCTCAACTAAAACATTTCTTCGAATTAGCTGACACCCGACCATCAACGATTTCCGTTGGTGATGAAAAAAACTTTGTTGAATACCACTGACCAGAGCGTCAGTGATTTCCTTTGGATAACTCTAGCACTTAGAATTTTTTTTGACTAAACTCCTGATGAATTAGGACCGTTGATCTCCCATTGAAAAATGATTTAGGTCATCGATCTACCAACTTCGTCCAAATTTTCTGATGCCTGACCATCGACCATCGAATATCAGATATTTCTTTTGGCTGAGCCAAACTCTTCACCAATTTGGTGAACCCAATCATCGATTGTCAATGATTTCTCTTGGCGAATTTCCAACACTTAGAAGTTTTTGATTAAAATTCCCGACTAATCTGGGCTGTCGATCCTTAAGCCAAGATGATCTTGATCATTGATCGACTCCAACTCCCAAATGATCAAAACTAATATAGACCATCTATCTGCTTCATTTTCTCAACCACTAAAATTGAATCTTGGCCGTTGATTTACTCAACCTTTCGAACAGAGTAGACCTTATGAATTTATAATTTATCAAAGTGAATCTAGGCCATTGATCATGAGATCAAACATGATCTCGATCGTTGATTCATCAACTCTGTCCAACTTCTACAAAGGGATATTAAAACTCCAATTTCAACCTTCCAGGTCGAATTTATCTCTATAACTTTGTAGATTGGGTCCATCAAACCTCTTAAATAGTTCCGAGTCCTTTTAACTTGATTTTTTCTCATGAATTTGAGAATTTTTCTTTGATTTTTTCTCCATTTTTCCCCAAATTCCCACATAATGAAAGTATGTAATAACAAATTACCAAATTCTCACCTATTTTGGCCCATACAAGCCTGATGTTTGAACCAGACGCTCTAATACCATAATGTAACATCACCCGAGCCCAACTAAGGAACATTACGGTGTTGGATTACTGAGAGGGGGGGTGAATTAGTAATAGAGAAATTTAATATTTTTTAACCATATAATCCAAGTGTTATATCAATGTATCATTATCATCCAATAACTGCAGAGTAAATAAACAATGAAAAAATGAAAAATCATACACATACACGGTACATCAATGTTTTACATGGAAACCCAAAGCGGGAGAAAACCATGGAATGATTTTTCTTATATGTCTTGAAGAATTACATTCATTGGAAGCACCAAATTCCTTTGTTTTCCAGCTGCAACTGGAAGGATGCTCCAACCCACTAGTTTCTCAGGCTACAACCCACTAGTTTCTCAGGCTACAACCTGAGGGAAGCTCCAACTCCCCAGTTCTTTAGCTACAACCAGAAGGAGGCTACAACCCCATAGGTTCTCCGGCTACAACCAGAAGGTGGCTACAACCACCTGTCACAAGAACCCATCACAACAACTTGTCCAAACAACCTATCACAACAACCTATCTCATCAATGTTATCAGCCAAATCAGATCTACTCACCAAGATCAATCACCAAGACAACTCTCAAAGATGTGCATCAACCAAGTATAACACAACAACTCATAATCATCACCAAGATCAATATGTGATTCTAATAATACAAGTATGCTACATCATCCATAAATCATGTGTCAAAAATACTACTAACAAGTGCCTCCAACCATGTGCCAAGTATGTACCAATCATGTATCAACTACTCATCAACTATGACTCATCAATATGTATCAACATCATCAACTATACACCTCATGTATGTGCCAACTCATCAACTACTTGTCTCAACCATGTACCTGACATGTACCTCAACCAAATGCCCTCATCAATTTCATCATCCAAATATAATTTATAACTTTGTAATAGACCTGGTGTATACGATCACATTCTTGCAAACCTTCCTTAAATTTAACAATAAGAGACTAGCATTTTCATCAAACTTTTCTCTAGTCTCACATGCCTAGATTTGGATTAGTCAAAAACCCTAACTTGAAATAATCATAACTTTGTACCTGTAATGAATAAATATCCAAAAATGATACACAATGTTTTTCAATGTATTTTGTGCAATTACTTCTGGTGTCACTACTTGTAACCTCTCAGAAAAGGAGTTATAAAAAAATGACATACCTTGCTGAATTATGGCTTATTCTAGAGAGAGACCTTGTAGAGAGTGCCCCGCACATAATATTTGTTGAAATGATATGAAACTGTTACAATGCATACTATAGACTGTAATCTAACCAACACATTTGGTATTACTTAATTTGGATATGTTATGAATAAGTTATTATGTTTTTACTCGAAACACCTGTTTTTGACTAGTTTTAGGACTAGCCACAAACTCTATTTTCCACGGAGTGTAACTCCAAAAATACAATGAACCACAAGCTAGATTTTTTACCATAGATACTTAGATATGTTTCCTCAATGGAATAACAATTTCACAGTCTGAATCATTATAGAAAAATTTTTATTGCAAAAATGGTGAGATGACTTATAAATAACATACCTTAGAAAACATCATCAAAATAATTTATCATTCCTTGAATTCCGGCCTTCTTTTCTTCACCTTCTCTCAGAATTTTGGCTTAGATATCCTTTGGTTACCTCAGACACCTATAGTTATTCAATATTCTTAAGTGAATATAAAATTAGAGATCTTTTCCTCTTATTTATACTCTCCAAGTAGCTTCCTTAAAAACATCTTCTAGATCACTTTGCCCACTTTCCTTATTTTAGGGTTAACCCACTTCTAATTTCTCCATTAAATTTATTATTTAAATAATTTATTTTGTATTCACTTTGAATTATAGTACACTCATCACTTCACTTTATTATTTACCTTCTAAAATCTCTTAAACCACTTTGACTACTTTGACCTTTTGGGGTTTGTAGATGACATAAGAGGGTCCTCCAACTTCGTAAGGCCATAACTCTCAAACCATGAGGAGTTATGTGATGTTACACATACCAACATAAATGGAATGACATGTACCATCCATATAGAATAATATTACTTGCAAATATATCAAAACTCATTCCATTATCCATCAAACAAACTTGGGTCCATTACCCAACCCTGGGTTCTCCAACTTCTCATGGCCATAACTCTCTAACCGTGAGTAGTTATGTGACATTCCACATACCACCGTAAATAGCATGACACGCAATATCCATATAGGATAGTTTCATTGAAAAATTCGTTGACCTTCATCTCATTATTCCACAAATAATCATGGGTTCTCTAACCATATTTCTAGGATAACTCAATCCGTAAAGCATATTCCCGTGAGGGATTTCACCATAAGGGGACCACTTTGGAGTTCATCCATATGTACTTCTTATCAACCATGACAATACAATAACGAGTCATCTTTACATCAAACAAATTTGGGTCCATTACCCAAGCCTTTGTGCTACCAAAATTTCTTCAAGGGTTGACATCAATGACAACTAACTTTAATCAACATAAAACTCATAAAAAACAAATTTTTTATAGCCAATTAAATTCCTGTAGCTTACAACTACAAATTTCATAGAGATTTAACTACTGTCTAATACCATAAATTAGATGCATCTACAACATGCTAAAATGGATATGAAATGAAACTAATAAACCAACATAACAACATATAAATTCTCCCCAAATACACAGAGTTCATGCACAACAATTTAACTCATAAATACAAGACAAAAAATAGATAAAACACTTATCTTTCAAATTAGTTGTGAAACTAGTTGTTTGGGATGGATGTTCCACCCAACCATAAAACTGCTATTCCAAATTTCAACAACAAGTCACCTTTGAGTTGAGGCTAGTAATCCACAAAGGAGGGTGGTCTCTCACTGTCCACTCACAACTCATAATTTCCACAATCCACTAGTATTCTCCAACAACTATCCCTATTTTCCACCATCTCTCTTCCTCTTGACCTGCTTAACCCAATGAATGTACCCCTTTACCCATGTTAGTCTCTCGAGTGTCCCATTAATTTACTAGGGTCTCTCTGACAAAGGTAACCAATAATATCTCCACTGGGAACTCAATGGAACTTGTTTCCAGGAAAACTACCAACAAAAAACAACAAACACTTATTGTTACAGTGCAACTCACTTAGGAGTTCACTCTTTAGGCATTGTTATCGCACTGTTTGTAGGAGGGGTTTAGATAGCTTGAGTCAGGGCTTAAAACCGGCATAACAGGAGCTTCCCCACCCACTGTCACCTCGATGGGGGGGCTCTTTCTATTTAGGAGGGCTAGTCCAAGGGAGATGTCCCTAAGCAATCTGGTTTAATGAAAGGCCAGAGGGTAATGGACCAAGTCAAAGAAGATCCCTTTCACAGATTGCTGCCCAAATGAGATAGTCAAGGAGAATCTTCCACTGAATGGCACCTGTTTGCGAGACAAGACAAGTAACTAGAGTATATGCTTACAGTGGGTTAGTACTTCATAATATCAATGACTATCCTCTAATATATATGAGCAAATGATTAAGTTCTATTATTGACGAAGTCAATGATGGCTAAATAAAGACAAAGGACTTTATCACTTCTTCAATAAATGCATGAGAGATAAAAGCATTCAGCGTTCACAATCAAATCCTTGTATTAAATGTCAATACAATAAATATCTCAAATTAGCTCACATATATAATGTTGCTGCGTCATATATATTGTTGCTGCAATGTAGATGACGTCAGCTTTATCAATAAATTATTTTGAAAGGGAAAGAGCACAACGTTTTGTCAAGTAAGATTAAAGATGTAATCAATGGCTCAAATCCTATCAAGAGAGATGACAAATGTCACAATGTTGCAAGCATAATCAAGAGATATAAAGATGTGACGTCACCTATACAAATTCTGTTGTGGGTTCTAGGGTTAGCTAGCCAAGGAGTGAGGTTTTTGACAAATTCAACCAACGAAAGTGCAATAAAACTCCACGGCTATAATAAGATGACTAGGTCTCACCTTTCTATCCAAACAAAAGTTAAAATCAGCAAGACGTCACCTTATTAGGGTTAGTAAAGAAGAAATCTAGGGTTAGATGCTAGGTTAGTTAGGGTTTCAAATTGAAAGTAGTTTGAAAGAGATTCAAAGCATAAACAAGCTCAAGATGATTCCTAGACTAGTGACTTGGGTTAATGGGGTCAATTGAAGTGAGACTAATGGTTTAGGAAGACTCAAACTCAAAGACAAGAGGATTAGGGTTTGATGGTGTTGCTATGGCAAGGCCACCAAACCAAAAACCCTAAGGAGAAAAAGGCTTACCTAGGTGTAGCTAAGGCTAGGCCTAAGGATTTCTCTTCTTTCTTTAAGACTTGTTTGGAAAAACGACTAGCTTTCAAACACAAGCCTAGGGCTGAAAAGTGTTGCTTCATACAAGGCTTCTCAAAACCCTAGAAGTAAACCCTAGGTGTAAACTAAATTAGGCCTAGGACGCCTTCTTTCTTCAATTTGTGCTGAAAACTAACTCAAGATGAGAGGGAATCTAGTGTAGCTAAGGCTAGGCTAAAATTCCTTCAAATCAAATGGCTATAAGATCTATTCATGGGGACATGAAGCCACAACCTACTCGTGTGTTGGCTCCCTACAGTTTCAAGGATTAAGCAAATAACAACAAGATAACAATTAATGCAAATGTTAAATCAACAACCATTCATTCAAGAAGTTTTGATGAAAAACACTTACAAGATCATGAAGAAAACAAAATCCAAATCCTAGTTGTAAACCTTCCAATGAATAAGAGCACCACTTGCCAAACAATAGCCTTCCAAGAAGTTGCGCCTCACTCCAAAAGAGATAGAAAACCAAGAACAAGAGCTAAGAATGTATCTCTCAAATGAGAGCAAGTTATGTTATTCAAAAATGAGGAGAAAACATCCTCTATTTATATGATTCTTATGACCTTTAATTAAAAATAGGTCAACAAAACAACCGACAAGGCTGACAATACATTATTCAATTATTTGTCACTTTTACATGCTAAAATGCCAAGAATGAGCTAAAAATGGAGACGTCAGGCCCCTATAGGGGAGACATTGGCCCTTTCAGGGCATAATCAACATCCCACAAGCTAGATGTTGGCCCCCTTGGGGATTCTGCAACCTGCTATGTGTGCCCAGAAGGCCCAACACACTGCTATCTGCTCCAAAAGGCATCCAAATCGTCATGGGTGGCATCCAATCCATCTAGTTCAACGTCTCATCTGCAAGGGGCTGATCCCCATAGGCTAGGTCTCTGCCAAAACATCCTGATGAGGGTATCCTTCTTCTTCTCTGTGCAAGGGCTCGTCACAACTCTGTCCTGCCTCTGCCATCCCAACATCCATTTGATGGGCTCTTCAGCCCCATGGAGGTCCGAGCTAATCATCTCCCCATCTGTACCGATCCTCTGGTACCTGTCCTCCGGGCATGGTCCTGCACATCAAAGACTACGCCCTCTAGGGGCTCATCAGTCCTAGACATCATAGCAATGTAAATCATATCTCATCATTAAATTCATCGAACATATGCATGAAATCCCTAACAAATCATCTGATAGCTCCAAGACATTACACAGACCCACTATACAAGGCTAAGGCAACCAATAAGACCACCTATTGGGCTGATACCCACAGGAAATGGAGAGTCCCCTCAAAGGATCATTCAAGCCATGTGTAATGTGGTGATATGGTTTTAGGGATGTCCAGTTATAGTCATACCAAGGGATGGTGTTGTCTGTGGGTGCCTTTGTAGGAGGTGAGCTGTACCCATCATGGATGCATTTTTTCCAAACCCTTATTGCCTTATCTTTCTTTATTTTCATTTTACTACAAGCCTTGACAAAGAGGACACTGCCTTGGCTTGGTGGCCAGAGCTGACAGCGTTACCCACTAGTATCTTCGCAGAAATGAGAGGGATGGCTCGTGATGAGACCCCCCTTCCTTTGGCCATGCAACCAAAGGTCACTGCCCTGGTTTGGTGACCAGATAGTGGCAATGTCATACCGCTAAATACTTATGAACATAATGGGACGGCTCGTGATGAGACCGCCCATCCTCTTGGTTAGGTCTTGCATTTATTTATTTCATTTTTTCTTAGGGTCCCTCAGTTTCTTATCGAGAGTCTTTTTATTGCCTTCTCGGGGATCCCCTGGGCGAAGCATCTCTAGGTTTTATTTTCCTATGGATTTTATCTTTTACCAGCTTCTTTTACCCCCTGGGCCTTTAGCCCCTTCTTCCCACAAGACAAGATGTACCCTGGAAGGTCATCCTAATGGCCAGACTAGGGGAAAGGGATGGATGAGCGGGATATAAAATGGAAAAATGATAAGATGGTGGGAGCGGACGATGGCTCTGCAAACCCCCCTTGGTGGCTAACCAAAACCCATGAATACCGGCTTGCTAAGTTTCCCCATCAATCACCCCAACAATGGTCAAGAGGATTAGTGTAAGATCCAAGCAGTCATCCGAAATGAAAGGAACCTAATGCATACATAAGAAGGTTATAACGATCAAATATGACACATACCATGATACCTCAGACCAATTACCTCATGGAGCAAGATTCCTCTCCGATGCAAGCCCAAGCCGGTAGTGATGGAAGCTGGTATTGTTGATAGGACAAAGCTGGCTGAGAAGAAGAAAGATGGGCCCTCCAGGGCCATGCTCAAGTGGCTCCTTCTCTCGGTACTCCATGTCTAGGACCGTGTGGGCCTCGAGACACGATCTCCTAGTTATCCCTAGATATCGGGGATAACAGGCATGACAACCTAGCTCTTTAATTTTCATCTCAAAAAATGTTTCAAATATGCTCCAAATTTCCCCAGAATTCTCCCTCCATGGCTATTCCATCTCCAAACTCCACTTCTTACTCTCTCTTTGTTGTTTATGAATCAAAAACTCCATGTGTAAAAAATGTTGTCTGAGCCCATACAAATTTCTCTCCTTTGGCTTTCTTGCTTGACTCACACACTTCCCCAATCTGATTGTACTCAACTCCCATGCTTCCAATAACCATGGGATGTGACATTTCAAACCCACCCTCTTACATGCATTCAATGCTTGGCTTTGGGGACACTCAGTAAAAAAATAGAGTTTAATACATAATGATAATAAAATTCAGGAATGTGGGTGAAATTAATAGACATAGATAATTTCCCCTTTGACCTCTCTTGGAAATTATACTAGACTCTCCCCTATCTTGTGGATTAATTCATTCTCGATCTCTGTCCATGTACCCTTAGTAACTAACATCACATTTTATTATTAAAATTCAGAAATACAATTCACATATACATTGCTTGGCTGTAGCTACACATTATATCTACCTTAAACATTAATTATATCATGGATTATAGTGCGAATGTTACAATTTATTCTAAATAACCTCGAAGTTCCGTTGTCTGAAACGTCATAGAAAACAAGTTATAGAGAAAATGCTAAGATGACTTGCTTGGAGAAAAAAAAAACTAGGATCAATGCTCTGATACCAAATGCTATGATTTAATGCCTTAAAAAATGATAGGAAGTCAATGGTTATAGTCCACTTTGAGGGGGAAACATCCTTTTACAATATATCCAATTCATAATACAATATGAGATGTGATAAGATGATCCTAAGACTAAGTATCCTTGTTATATATATGGGAGACAAAGGGTACAATTATAATGAAAGGGTGCAATGAAAGGTTCTAACTGACATACAAATATAACACTAGAAATGCAATAATTCAATATCTAGGGCTTAATAAGGGGTTTTATATATAACATGGGGCTTTGTCTAGGGATTAACAAATAAATTTTATTTCTTAGTATTTTGATGTAAATTGTGCATAAATATTGACATAGAGTGCACCAAGGATGAAACACAATTGTAGGGAAGGGGGAATGTAATGTCCTCACTATAATCCCCATTTTAATTAATGCTTAATGTAGATACAATTTGTGGCCATGGCCAAGTGATGTATATGCAAATTGTATTTATGAATTTTAATAGTAAAATGTGATGCCAGCTGCTGGGGGACATGGATAGAGATGGAGGCTGAATTAATCCACAAGAGAGAGGTGGGTCTAAGAGAATGCATTAGAGAGGTCCAATGGGGAATTACCTATGTTTATTAATTCAACCCACTTCATAAAATTCTTATTGGTATATGAACCTTCTAATTTCTAATTGAGTGTCCCCAAATCCAATAATTGAATGCATGTAAGAGGGTGGGTGTGAGAAGTCACATCCCATAGTTATTGAGAGCATGGGGGCTGAGTAAAATCATCTTGGGGAAGTGTGTAAGTCAAGAAAGCAATCCAAAGGAGAGGAAATTTGTATGGACAATTACAACATTTTTAGACAATCAATTTTTTGGCATGAACAAGAAGTAAAGAGAAAAAAATAAGAGCTTGGAGCTGGAGCAACCATGGAGAGGGATTTCTGGAGTATATTTGGAGCAGAATAATGAAGATCTAGGTTGTAAGGCCTGAAGAGTGAACTCTTATGTGAGTTGCATTGTAATAGAAAGTGTTGCTATTGTTTTTCCTGATAGTTTTCCTAGTAGTGAGCTCCCTTGAGTTTCCCAATAGAGATATTCTTGGTTACCTATGCCAGAGAGACATTGATAAATGAATATGAGGCCTAGGGCAATGATATTAGTGAAGGGGTACATTCCTTGGGTTAGGCAGGTTGAGAGGAAGAGAGCTAGTGGAAAATCGGGATAACTATAGGAGAATACCAGTGGGTTGCAGGATTTCCGAGCTATGAGTGGGCAATGAGAGACCACGCTCTTTTGTGGATTGATAGCCCCAACTTGGTTGTGACTTGTTGTTGAGATATGAAGAAACACATCTATGGTTGGGTTGAACATCCATCCCAAGCAGCTGGTTGTACAAACGTTTTTAAAAGATAAGTGTTTTATCTCGTTTTTATATTACATTATGAGTTTAATTGTTGTGTATTCACTATGTGTTTGAGAACAATTTATATGTTGATGTGTTGATTTATTTAAACCACATTAATGTCATTTTTAGCATGTTTTAGATGCATTTAATTATGATATCAGACAATATTTAAATCTACGTGTAATTCATAGCTAGTAAGCTACATGAAATTGGTTATCTTTAATTTGTTTTTAATTTATAAATATTTCCACACATAATGGACCTCAACTAGGCTGGGGAATGTTACACATGATATATGCGAAACAATGTTCCTTCACCCCATATATGATTGATGAAATATTTGACTTCAAGAGCTTTGTGAAGCTATATCTGTTTGACAAGAACTACATGACAATTGGTATCGAAGGATGTTAATATTTCAAATTCCAAAGTCTTGTTGATGGCATAATAGTTATGCAATATAAAGGCTTGGCTAGAGATGGAAAATGATCACCTCCTGTCAATGCATGGTTTCATTTTTTTTATGGCTGTCAAGATTACTTATAGGGAAACCTTGACTACAAAACCTACAAGTAAAGAGACCTTTTGAGCTTGAAGAAATAAAGACAAGAATAAAAGCATATGTATCCTTCTGGGAAAATGGTTTTACAAGGGAGGGGGAAAATTTGATACACAAAGATGCATTATTAGGGAAATGCCTTAAATGATTTACAAAATCCCTTTGTGAATAATGATTACTCAAGAAATAATTTTTTTCCATCCACAATACAAAGCACATACATCAACATTGATATAAAATTTATAGAACTTGACATGGAGTCATACTTAAGGGAAAATGTCCACACACTATTGAGGATCACTAGTTGGACCTCTATGTAACAAACCTAGGGAAGAATTTTCTTCAAATTACGATGTTGTTGAGAAAATGCTCATAACATAGTGATTAGATCTAGATTGGTAGGGGATTTGTACATGTTGGAACACAATAGATGGATAAGTGTGAGTTTCATTCATTAATGATATGATACATGTCTAAATACATATTTGATGACTGTTGGATTCGTCATCCAATGTCTCTTGGACTTCTAATAACGTTTCCTATTACTTGACGGTTGATATTCGACAAGTAAGTAACCCTGAAAGATTACGTTTCCAACATTACCCCCCTTAATCTAAAGGGGCGTATGTGAGTCCAAGGTGAGAGATGATATCTGAAAGTGGGAAACTAAAATATGGAAGTGTGCAGTTGTTGAAGGCTAAATGTGCTCTCTGAATATGGTGGTTTTGGGATGACCACAAACCAAAAGGCTATCAGAAGCTAATGTCTTATACTAAATGGTGATGGTGGTTTAAGGAAGACCACAAACCAATTTGGTGGTTTAAGGATGACCACACAATTTGGAACCCTGCTCTAGGTTCAATGGTTCTAGGAATATTTCCTAAGTTAGCTAGAAGCTGGAAGTTGATGTCTTCTGGTAATTGGAAGTGCTCTCAAATGCTAGGTTAAATATGATCATAAACTATGATGTAGAATAAGATGAAAGTATTCTACCAAGCGAAGGTTTAAGGAAAACCACAAACCATTGTCTAGTAGAATCTATAAGTATTCTATTAAGTGGTGGTTTAAGGAAAACCAAAAACCAATCACGCTCTCTTGTCACTATCACTTGTTGTTGCTTGAGTGATAAGACTTCGACACTGAAAGTCTGACTATCAATTGTTGATGTTGTTCCCCCATGTTAGGGACAAGGTGAGAAGACGAAAATATGTCCACTGTAAGATGTGTCAATACTTGAGAGTGAATTTGTCAGTATGACTAACATATCTTCTTGATTATTGATGACCATCGCCAAGAATTCATCCACCCATAGTGGTTCTTTACTCTTGCATTTTTCTTATTGTAAGAAAATTTGCTTGAAGAATGATTGTTCTTTCTACAATTCTCTCGAGGATGAAGATCAAAGCACTGATCTTCAACATGGCCAACTCGCTGACAATGTTGGCATATCAGAATCTACTCTTGCATTAGAGCAGGTGAATGTGAACCATATTTAAGCAATCCAACTCTCTGAAACTGGATCAGTTTGGTGTAATTTGGATTATGAAAGGTGACATCCTTTTCATATCTGATACTGATTTTGATATTGTTGTTCCTGATTTCTTCCCAACATCTAATGATCTGCTTGGAAGGAGAAATATGAATGCCATTTGTACTTGAATCTAGGGCTGTCTCACTGAGTTTCCCCTATGCTGTCTATTGGTATGAATCAACCTCATCATCTTCTTCATATTTGAAAAGAGGGTTTTGAACAAGGACGAGTTCAAAATATTGTCACAGATTATGTCACTCAAGTGCATAAGTTGAATATGAGTTTGCAACAATGATGCTTTGGATTGCGAAACTTGCAATCATGTTACAACAGAATTTAAAGTGGTTTTGTCAATGGTCACTGTATTTTCCACATAAGAGAGGACTAGAGTGTTTAGTAATTCTAATAGTTCCTCAACTTGAGCCATAGCTCAGAAATAAAACTCACAGGGTTTCTTGCAACTCCACCCTTTAAAAAATAAGACTCAACAAATGAAGAAAGGGACCAAAAATCCACCAGTTTACAATGACTTAATTCAATATTATTTTTAGAAAGTACAAGTAAACTTACAAGAATTTGTTTTTGTGTGTTGTCCATGAGCACGAAGTTGCTGGATGATATTCAAGAAATGTGTATGGGAAGGAAATGATTTTGACACAAACCAACAAAATGGGATAAAATCCGCAATAACATTGTGCGCAAAGAGACACCAATGGTTTTGTTTTTCTAATGATATTGAGAATGCTCAGTAACTTAGGGTGTGCCAAAGGTATGTTGAATCCAACTAACAAAATACCAATGGTCTTGTTTGCCAATAGTAGAAAGGAATGCCCATGTTCTTTGGAATGCCAAACTTCCTTGAGAGAGATGACAATCTTATCAATTTCTAGACCTTTGATGATGAAAAGATATGATGGAAATGTAGTCACATACAACGCTATTCTGGAGACAAGCCTTTAATATCTGAGATCTGAATGGTATGTATTTACCTTGGAACTAGTGTTGCTTCTTATGGTGCTCATTGACTACACAATTCTGATGCTTTCTTCTTCATAAAACCCTTTCTGTTGGGTATGGTGCTAGTTTACTACACAATTCTGATGTTTTTTGTGTTGCAATCAAGATGCCATAACAAGTGGTCTTCAAAGAATGTCACCAACACTCCTTGGAAATTCCAAACAAATACTGTCTGATTACGTATTATAATAAGTGCAACAACAATACCATCGTAGGCTTCCTTAATGCTTGAATGTGAACAAATTGAGATCAATCTAGTCCAGGATTTTATGGCCTTGGGACCCGTCACGTAGAATAGAGGCATGCAATGATGAATAGATCTATGTTGAAGAAAACACAATTTTATAAAACCCTTGAGACTGGAGCACGAGACTAGACCACCATTTGAAAATCGATTTCTATTTGCCTTGAATGAAGGATGATTTCTAGAAGATGTGCGCAACAACTCATGCCAACACAACAACTTTGATCTAAATTTCATCTAACTGTTTGAACACTTTGGTATTTCAATCCAACACAAGCTTTGATACCACTGTTGGACATAAACCACATCCAATGTAGAAAAAATCACCCAATAAAATATTATTGAATCTTACATGGTATGGATGCGAGGCTCTTGGGATCACTGCCTCCTTATTTAGGTATTTTGAAAGTCCTAAATTCTCATGAGTTGGTTCATTTTGATGAAGCTATCTCCAATACAAACTCCAAATTGGCCACGACAAGTTGATATTAGTTCCTAGAGCTCTCTCAAACTGCTTGCATGGATATGTCAATCCAGGTGTTGGGATTGTGTTTTCTCCTCGATAATGAAGTTGTTGTTGACTCTTTTTTAACTAGGAAATTGACATATTCATACCCAAGGGAGCGTAATGGCTGAGAAACTTCCTTAATGAACTTGAGCTTCAAAATACCTCGACTAATTGTACTCAAAACTTATCGAAGGGAACCTCTCTCTCACTAGATTTTTCTGGAAGCCTCTCTCTCACCAGACTTCAATATAACCCCCTTCTAGATGGATATATGGCATGGGGAAAAGAGTCTGGAAGTGACCTTTCAGTTTACAACATGGCAACACCAATAGTTGATGGAGCTAAAGTGATGCTATCCTATTTGCACGTAGAGCCTACATCTTCTGGGTATCCATCCTACAAAGTTGTAGTGACAAATCTGAAAGAGAGAATAAACAAAGTGAATCTGCATCCTCCTTTGGCAACCTCACGTTGAATCGATTAAACACTTGAGCTTTGAACCCTCATATCTTCTCCGCCATGATCACTCTAGTCAATATTCCCGCTTGTGGTTATTTTGGAGGGTTAGCACTACTGGAATTAGGTATACGTAGGTAAAGTTTCTAAGTATTTCATGCTTGAAGAATGTAGACACTCTCTATGCACTCAAATAACACTTAGATAAAACTCGTGGGAGGTGAGTGGAGGTGCCACACTTGAATAGTGGATGGGATGGAGAGATTAGTGGTGCATTGGCACTACTTTTTTGTGAGGGCATAGATTGACGTGAAAGTAGTGGTGTGAGGTTAGTCCATTAGAGTACCCCATGTGTGAGAGCTCACATAGTGTTCATTGTTGGCAGCGTCAATGGACAACCTGTTAGAGGTGCATGGAGCTATGATAAGATGGAACAAGAATTGGGGTTTACTGCCACAATGCTTGGATCGCACCAGCCTAAAGGCAATGTTTTCTCATAGAATTGATCATGATCATCTTGATATGAATAGCAATGACCTTGACAGAAAATGTAACATAGATTCAAGATTCCAAGTTGTGTCAGAGAAGTAGTGTCGATGGGGCAACGGTTCAACGTACATACCTCAAAGACTAGTTACCATGTGTGTGTAGGGTTTTCTTTGCACGGGTGTAGGGTTTTTACTAGGGAAGAATTAATGGGCGACGTGCAAAGATTATTTGCGAATTAGGGTGAGGACAACAGAGTAAGCAGTCGGGCATGATACCACGAGATGGACGTGAGATGGAGGTGATGTTGAGGAGAATACTAGAGGAACACAGACAGGTAGCAATAATGACTAGAACACAAGTTGGAGAAGAGAATTGATCATAGCACCAAAGGGATAGGCAGGTGTTTCTGGCACTAAAATGAGTGCCCAGGACAGACTTGTAGGGACATAAAGGTGTTTTCTTCCAGTGAGGAGAAAAAACGACCAAGGAATAATGCATTTCTGCATGACTCAGCTATGGAAGACTACCATATCTCAATGCAAGCCTAAGAACTCAATGGCTCTGATACCACTGTTGGAAAACACAAGAATAAAGATAAGCGTGGATAATATCATCTGGAACACTAGAAAAATGGTGGAAACTACAGAACGAACGTAAAACCCTA
The DNA here is from genome assembly GCA_009831015.1 of Picea engelmannii. Taxonomy (NCBI): domain Eukaryota; kingdom Viridiplantae; phylum Streptophyta; class Pinopsida; order Pinales; family Pinaceae; genus Picea; species Picea engelmannii. Next base: position 248,513 of record ML792980.1, on the reverse strand, counting down.
GGAAGGAAACATTTGCAGAGATAAGGGCACAAATGGCAGAGATGAGGGGTGCATGTGATAGACTAACATATAGGTGTTTCTATTCGTGGGAGACAGATGCATAAACCCTAGTAGAGGGACGCTTCTACTCACAAAGGCAGATGGACAGACTTACTAGCAAGCAGAGAAACATTTATGCACGTAGGAATGAAACACTCAGGAATAAACAAGAGGTAGAAAATCAACTATGGACAACTCCCATAGTGAATTTTAGGGCTAAGAACTAAGGCGCTCTGATAGCACGCTCTGATAGCACTGTTGGAAAGAAAAAAATGGATAAGCATGCGTTGCATTCATTAATGATATGATACATGTATAAATAAATATTTGATGACTATTGGATTCATAGTTCAAGGTCTCTTGGACTTCTAATAATGTTTCCTATTACTTGATGGTTAATATTCATCAAGTAAGTAACCCTAACTGATTGCATTTCCAATAGTACAATATAAGTCCTTGGTAAAACAAAATTTTTCTTTGAAAGAAGCTATATCTCCTGAGGAATAATGACAAGACTCTGTGACAAAGCATCTCAATGCTTTTAACACTGTGAAAAGTTAGTTGTTGTTTGTTGATATTAAAATTTCCAAAGAAATTAAGTGCATTATTCCATTGTGTTTTTTTTGAGATTCTTGGGATAGTTTGGTTGTATATATTTGGAGTAATGCAACCACATTAAAGTTTGATGATGTGGTTGCATCCTTGTTATTGGAAGAAAAAAGGAAAAAAACCATGAATAGTTAGACCAAGGATTCCTTAGTTGTAAGAGACTACTTCGTAGATAGAAATAAAAGTAAGTCAAGGGATAGGTCAAAGTCTAAAGGGAGGTATAAATCTCCTAGAAAAGCTTAGTATAAGGAAAAGTTGAAAATGTGGAAAATGTATGCATATGAAGAAGGATAATAGATCCAAAAATATTGATAAAAGTAATGGATTTGATGATGCTCCTTCCATAGAAGGGAAAGTGTAAATACCTATGATGCACACCAAGAGCGCGTGTTCTCCTTCGATGTGCTCGGGAAATGAGTTGGTCAACAAAAATAAGGAGGATGTGATTGGTTGGGCGGATGACTGTGTTATAGGTGTGGGTAGGAGCACCTTGGGCGCATGCCTTGAGTATGTGGACCCAAGGGGCATGCACCACACATACCTTGTGATAGAAGACATGGAATTGGGTTGCACAAAGAGCACGGGTAGGGAAACTTGGGTGTGCACACATAAGGAGTGGACCCATCTTCCCTGGTGACATGAGGTGAAATGGGGAGGTTGTCCTAAACTATCGGCACACCTCACAATGATTTGGAGTCAACCGACACCAAGGGACATGACATATGAGGAAACATGAACATATAGGAAGGGAAACAACCATTCAGTAGGGAGTGTCAGTTCAAAAGGATGCGTCAGTTCGGTAGAACGTGACCATAGGAAGGGGCACTTTGACCCAAACAGATGTGTCGGTTCGTGAAGGAACACAACGATCCGTAAGGGGACAAAATGGTTTAGGTAGGAGAGATCGAATGAAAAAAACCAATGCATGGGCAATTCAAGACACCAATCAACCAAGAAATGAATCAAGCAATGATGATTTGTAAGCTGTCGTAGATATTCCATTAGACAGTTTGTCACAATAGATCTAATAAAATATTGAAATCTTTACAATGAAGGTTAATTTCCTTAGATCTTAGATTCTTTAATTACCGTTTTTCCACTTAAAATGTATGAAATAGTTTAAATGTGAAAAATAGAGAACATAAATAAATACTCACACACCATCCACAAATAAACACAAGATAAAACTTGGGAAACCCAATATGGGAGAAAACCTAGCTAGAAGGTGAGGTCACTTTGCTCTCTTTTATTCAAATGCAAGTATAAAGAAATATGCACTCTTAGTGGAGTTATCTTTGACAGTGTTCCTTGTATGCCTGTTGAAAATATCTCCCCCTTTGTTTTTCTCTCAAAATATCACTCCCAGGTGCTCTACTCAACTATGGAACAAATGAAATGCTAAAGAAATGGAACCCCTTCTCACCCTAGCAACTTAATATTTAACATCACTCGATAGCCATCTAGGGGTAGGGTTTTGAATTCCTCAACCCTCAATTATGATAAGGATTTGGACCTTATAGAATATTATTGAAATTCCATATGTGTGAGTAATGGGGGTTGACATGGCATCCAATCATACCATGGTGGTCAATAGGGTAGGTCAATTTGCGGGAGGCATAACTTTCGCATACGAACTCTGATTGACGCAATTTTTGCATCGTTGGAAAGGTATTGATGTGTAGAATAGCATCAAGGTGTCCCAACTAAATCTAGGAAATTTTTTAAACCCAAAAATTCGATTTGATTCTTCAAAATGGATTTGAAAGGTTTCAAACCCCATTTTTCCAAATTGGGACCTACCATTAAAATGCCCCCCTGCAAGCTAATTCGTCCAATTTTTTCCACTCTAAAAGCATCGAGATAGATGAAAAATAATATAATGATCCATTCCATATTATTTGAAGGAATATATGAAGTAATAGGAAATAATCACAAAGTATTCAATGGATAGAGGCGAATTCGGATGGGGACGCATAATAATCAAGGTGAGGCTTAGTCGAGAACTTTATTAGTTTGGATGTGGAAAACTGCAGGTCTGCGATGACTTTGTGAAGTGAATATTGAAAAGAAAAGATACATAATAGGAGACTCAGTTGGTGCACTTTAGGGAAGATCACAGGTATCGCGAAGAGGGTTGCAACATCGAAGTGAGGTAGATTTGTTGGGAAAAGAGTTTGGATAGACTTGGTGGTGTGTGACGATTTGCACGACTTTGCCAATGCATTGTAACCGAACTGGTAGTGATATTTGTATTATAACTCTCTATTGCATATTATAATTTGGGTGTTAATCACGTTGGTTCCACCCACATTTTTTTATTTGTGTCTCTCTCTTGCATTTCACACGTGTTTCTCTTGTGTTTCATATGTTTCATGAATGTATGCTTAGTTGGCTAAGTGTTGAATTGTTGTTAACATTTCTTAAGTGTACAAGTGAGTCATATAGAGTGAGTGTGCGCCTTTCCCGTAGCCTAGAATAGAGCATGGGTTTGCTCTAGGTGTATTTTGGAAGAAGTATCCTTGGTCTCGCCAAGTCACCAAGAGATAATTGTCGCATTGTTGCACACCCCATAGAGAGGACGAAACCTAACATTTCAGGTGGGTCTCCAAGGGGGTCGTGATAGGTGGTATTATAGTTGACTTGGTCGAAATTTTTAACTTTTCATAGCTACTGCAGTTGTGATAGTAGTGTTAGATTGCAACACAAACAATTCATGAGTAGGTTGAGTTGTGGGCAATGGTCACAACTTGAGAAGGAAATGTTGATTTTGGAAACAAAAGGTTGTGGAACTAGGAAGTTCTGGGCATGCATCCTTGTGAAAACTAAGAGAAAATTTTGTGTGATGAACCAAGGCACTTGGACAAGCTAAACAATCACAAAAACACATTCAGATTTGATCGCAAAATCTTGGGGTGAAGTTTTAGTTTGAGTTCTTGGCTACCTTGGACGAACTGTACGCAAGTGGTCTTAAAGATACTTGAAGGAGTAACCATGTATGGGTTTCATAAGATGATAGTGACATTGAGAGGGAGCCCAAGACACTCAGGATGAAGGATTGACTTGTTTCCTCAGAAAGAACCATTGATCAAATCACAGACACATTGTAAAAGCATGGTGAAAAGGCCGAACATATGGAATCATAAATGAGTTGAATGGTGCATGGGTTTAATGAATATGTTTGGGAGTTCCATATGAATGTGAATTTAATCATAGGCTCCTTGACCGATGATGTTCAGGATAGACTAAAAGAAGTAGAATACACGTTGGTCTCAGTCACCCAAAATTTGAAGGACCGAGAGGACACCATCACATTATTGAAGCGAGCTGCAACTAGTGGGCATAACTCATACATCATGCCAATGGGGATCTGGATAAAATAAATAGAGCCATATGATGGTACCCGCAATGATAAGTTTCTTGGAAAATTCTATTGAGACATAGAGTAGTACTTGGAGCATTTGAAAGGAAGTTCGGATGAAGCCAAGGTGAATGATGCCACAATTTTCTTGAAAGGGAATATGAAGCTTTGGTGGAGGATATGATAAAAAATATTGGAAATTGAGCGAACCATAGAGAATATAAAAAACTAGGAAGATATGACGACATCCTTGAAGGCACAATTTGGCCCAGGGAACCAAGTGTGGATCACACAAAACTAGTTAATGGAACTGAAACACACTGGAAAGATCCAAGACTAGATCAAGGAGTTTTCCTTCTCATGTTGGAGATCAAGCATATGTCAGAGGAGGACATAATTTTCCACTTCATGAATGGTTTGCAACCATGGGTGCAAAGCGACTTGCGATGCCAAAATGTGCAGACTCTTATAGTAGCCATCACCACATCAAACAAGTTGTTGGGCTTCAAGGGTGAAGCCAATATAGGTCCAAGGAGTAGTAAGGATTCCCAAGGTGAGAATAAATAATGGAAGGGGAAGGAGAAGGATACAAGGAAGACAAATACGTCCAAGGGTAGTGAATACAATGCCAAGCAAAAATACACACTGAAGGAAAAGAAGTTGATTTCGTGTTGGATTTGTGCCAAAGAACACTATGTGAAGAATTATCCCTTGAAGCAAAAGTTGAACTCCTTAGAGAAGGTGGACAATCCATTTGTTGGGGTATTGAACACTGTCATGGAGGGAGGATCCATATAAATACAAGAGCAAGATATGCCAATACCTTGTTATGTGGAGGCCGAACTTAATGGGAAACCAGTAGTTGTGATGGTGGACAATTGGGCTACTCATAACTTCATAAGGGAGGATACAATATAGAGACTTGGGTTGGATCCTGAGCCAATGAAGGAAACTTTCAATTATTCCAAATCAGGTGTAGAGAAGGCCATTGGTATAGCTAAGGATGTCTTGTTGAAACTTGGAGATTGGAGCAAAAACATGAGTTTCACCATTTTTTCCATGGACAATTTTGAGGTTGTGTTGGGGCAAGAGTTAATGAGAAAGGAAAATGTAACACCTATTCAACACATGGACCATTTATCCATCTTCACGGGTCAAAATCCATGTTTGGTTCCTACCATGAGGAGGAGGAAGGGAGGCCCGTGGATGTATTCCTTGTAACTGATTGTTGCAAACAATGAAGATATACAACCTTGTGGGGACGAATTTGGATGAGGATGGGTGATGGTTGAATGAACCAAATCAATAAATGAAGAAAGGTTGATGACGATGGAATGGATGCTTGTTGATGTTGAGGATATGATAAGAGATTTGGCTAAGGCAATGGATGGCTTGGTGTATGCTTGTTTGAGAAAGTATGAAGTCACACATCAAGGAGCGGGATAAATCACAACGATGAGGATGCCAGGGCGGTTAATTGAACAAGGGAAAAATCTATCCGTATACCAAGAATACGGGAAGGTGATGCAATGACCATGGTATGAGAAAGAAAAGGAAGAGGTCGATCCCTCCTCTAGAAAACTTGGGAAAGGAAAATGGTCGTATGAACCTGAGCTCAAATGACTCGGTAAGGAGAGAAAATGAATACTTGGGTCAAGTGTACCTTTTCTTATGTACATAAAGCATAAGTATGGTGACTCTCCATTGATTGTGTCGGGACATATTGGAGATGGGGGAGATGGATCATAAAACCATCCTCCTTCACCTTCGCACTAGAACGTAGCACATTAGATCATTGTCACGGGTGGGTAGTGAATCCTATGGGGTGCCTTGAGGAAGGTGTCTTAGTGAAGTTTGGATATTGTTGAGAACACATGGGGTGAATTTGAAGGTCATGGGAAAAGTGTGAACTTTATCAAGAAGGAAATGAGGAATTATGAGTTTGAGGAGTTTGCAAAAAGAAAAGGGAATTTCAACATGAATATGTGAGTTCTTGTGGTCGAAGAAAGATGGTTGGAATAACTACCCAATTAGCCTAAGTCGTAAGGGGATCCAATGCATGGAAGAATGTGTGAATGAACCGAAGTATAGATGAAATAATAAGTCGATGAGATATGACACTTCATGGATTCAAGAATATTCCTAAGGGAAAGTTGTTTTGGAAGTAGTTGTCAGAAGCAGTAGTTGTGGTGTTTAGATGAGATATGGAGGTGGGGTTAGATGCACCATGGAGATTGTATTCAACGAATGTTGTTAGGGACAACAATGATTTTGACTGGGAGAAGATGTAAATCCCTCTAATTCACACCAAGAGAACACACTCCTTGGACAAGCTTGAGAGACGAGTTGGTCGATGAACATAAGGAGGATGCTATAGGTTGGGTGCATGGCATCCTTGTAGGCATGGGAAGGAGTGCCTTGGAAACATGCATTGAGTAGGCATACCAAAGGGGTCACATGCCACACATACCTTACGATGAAAGAAATGGAATTGAGTTGCACAAAGAGCATGGGCGGGGCGACTTGCGCATGAATGAACAAGGAGTGGATCTGTATTCCTTGGCGACCTAAGGTGTGATGGGAAGGTCAACCTTATCTCTCAACACACCTCACAATGAGTTGGAGTCAATTGGCACCAAGGGATTCGATATATGAGGAAATGTGACCACATGGAAAGGGGTGCAACCATTCGATGGGGCACGTTGGTTCGAGAGAATGAGACCATGCGAAGGGGTGTGCTAACCCAAAGGGATGCGTCGGTCCATGAAGGGATGTGAAAATATGTAAGGGGACACGATGGTTCATGTAGGAGATATTGTATTAAAATAATCAAGGCAAGGATGAGTCAAGACACCAATCGACCAAGAAACCAATCAAGAAATGAAGGCATAAATGAAGCAAGTGGAAATTATCACTAAGTATCCATGGGATGGAGGTGAACTTGGATGGGGATGCACAAGTAATCAAGGCGAGGCTTGGTTGAAAACTTTGTTAGTTTGGATGGTGTAGACTATAGGTCCACAGTGATTTTGTGAGGTGAATCTTGCAAAGAGAAGAGAAGGAACAAAATACTTGTTTGGTGCACATTAGGGTGGACCGTAGGTCTTGTGAAGGTGGTTGAGAAAGTGAAGTGAGGATGATATGTTAGGCAGAGTGTTTGTACAGACTTGGTGGTGTGAGTCAAGTCACAAGACTCTACCAAGGCATTGTAACTGAGATGGTAGTGCTCTTTGTATTGTAACTCTGTATTGCATATAATAAGTCAGGTGTAAGGCACATTGGTGTAGCCCACACTTTATATCTTTATGTCTCTCTTGCATTTCACATGTGTCTCTCTTGTGTTTCATATGTTCCATGAATGTACGCTTAATTGGCTAAGTGTTGAAATTTTGTTAACATTGCTTAAGTGTACAAGTGAGTCATATAGAGTGATTGTGCGAATTTCCTGTAGCCTAGAATAGGACTATGGACATGCTCTAGGTTAAGAGGCGTAGTCTGAACAAAGTATCCTTGGTCTAGCCAAACCACCAGGAGAGAACCATCACGGTTCCACACACCTCGGAGAGAGGACAAAACTTATTATTTTGGGTCGGTCTCCAAGGGGTTCATGATCGAATGCCTCCTTAGGAGGGGATGCATACTTGGCATTCATAAGTACCCATTCAGATAATGATGCATGGTTGATCAAATCAGGTGCATATTTTCATATGAATCCTCCTAGGGAGTGGTTTTATAAATTTGAAAAGTATAATATAGGCAATATCTTTTGAGAGATGACTTGACAACCAAAATTATTGGATGTGGAAGGGTTCAATTGTTTCTTAAAGATGGAAGGGTCAAAATCCTTCCCGATGTTATACATAATTTGGATTTGGATAAAAACTTGATCTCTATGAGTAAGATGAGTGATGTGGGTGTGTATACTAATTTCAAAAGGATACATGTAATATGGTTTGAAGAATGATGGTGTTATTGAGGGGAGTTTTTATTGAAACTTTGTATAAGCTATTGGAAGCATTATATTGATGGGCATAACAACAGGTTCATTGTTCCTCAAAATGAAATTGATAGAAGTCCTACTCTTCCTCTAAAGAAGACAATTCTCTGACACCAAACAATGGGACGTATTGGAGAAAAGGGCCTTCGTGTTCTGCATAGTAAAGGTATGGTTGAAGATATCACTATTTTTCTTTAGATTTCAATTTTTGTGAACATTGTGTATATGGTAAATAAAATTGGTGAGATTCCCATTTGGTGCTCCTAGAAAAAAAGAGTTCGTGGTGTTGATACATAATAATGTGTTTTCACATGTACCTATTCCATCTATGGGAGGGTCTTTATACTATGTCTCATTTATAGACGATCTCTATAGGAAAACATGGTTGTATTTTGTGTACAAGAAATCCAAGTTTTCAGTGAATTCAAAGAGTTTAAACATCTTGTAGAAAACTAGTTAGAGAAGAAAATAAAACCGTTGAGGATAAATAATGGAGAGTTTCGTGGAAAATATTTTGAATAGTTTTGTAAATAGTATGGACTAGCACAAAAAAAATACAACTCCATACACACCTTAATAGAATGGAGTTGTAGAAAGGATGAATAAGACATTGATGGAAAATGCAAGAAGTATGCTTCATGGTGCAAGCATATACCATAAAATTTGGGTAGAGGTAATAGACACCGCATGTTATTTGACCAACCAATCACTATAATGGAAACACCTTATAGCATGGCTTTTTGTTGAATCCCCCCCTAAAAAATTCTCCCTTCTTTGTTTATAGTGAAGGTTTCTAGTGGAGGTGAGTGACCAGAGGTATTAGCATATGATTTTTTTGTACTATGCTTAAATCATATCAAATGCAATGGTTCACTCATATATATGGCATACTAGTGCATTAAGTAAAAGGTGCATGAAATATCATTATCAATATTCCATGATAAAATATTAGTTTAATTCAATTCTAAACATATTATAATTGGTGCGTTGTAAATTTGTTAGTGTACTAGTGCATCACTATCGATGATGCACTGATGAGGTTTAACATTTTATTTTATTTTATATAATATCTATTTTTATTTAAAAATTTTAAAAATTTATCGGTGTGCTTCCATAGAAGACACATTGTTTTGTTCCCTCTATAAGCATACTAGAGAATGTTTTATTATTATGTGATAAAATTCATGTTGGTGTATATTTAAATAGTTAACATGTAGGTGTGTATGTACATTACATGCATTGAATAAGGTTTAGCCATTTTATAATACAATATCAATGCATTTCCACTAACGATGCACCTGGAAAACATTTCCTTACCAATGCGTTTATAGACCTTAATCACACAAGTGCATCCATATTTAGACACACCAAATAAGGTTTAGCCGTCTTGTTAATTAATTTCAATTTTATTTTAAAAAATAACAAAAACTAATTGGTGTCCTCCCTAATAGGGCTGCCTGTTGTGTTTACGTTATTGACACACTGTAATATATGATTAATCTTATGCATTTTCACATCTTAAGTTCACTATTGCATCTATATATAAGAATCACTAAATAAGGTTTAGACATTTTGTCTTACAATATAGGTTTTTATTAAAACAAATTTTAAAAAATAAACAATGTGTTTAATAATTAAGAAATGCATTGGTCCACACCAACACACATATCACCCATTTATAAACTTCTATAAACCTAGAAGTGCACTAGGAACATAAGATTGCACCGATGCATCTTACTATTGGGTCTACTAAGATAGGGTAAAATAAGAAAAAATTATCAAATTGTAATTTCATTTTGACATTCCTTCATTGCCTCCAACCATACAAACACTGATGCTCATCATCCTTGTATGACCACACCCTTGTCAGTGCTACCGTTTTGTTAGATTAATCGATTCCTTTGCTCACCATCCTTCTATGACCACACCCTTGTCAGTGCTACCATTTTGTTAGATTAATCGATTCCTTTGCTTCATTAGTGGATTTGATTCATTTTTGAATCTTGCAAAATGCTATCATATTTTCATTCTTTATCTACATGACAATCATGCCTCTTTAATAGGGAAGCAACTAAGTAAATTGTTTGTTATCTTCTCATTTACATTTTTAGTGGATTAAAATTTAGAATTTGGCTTAAATCCCCCCAATCTTTTTTTGAAATATGTGCAATGCAAGCCGTTCAACTCACATCGAACTATGAGGTGCATCCCATAAATTAACATGGCACACCATTGGTAGTGCGTCACTTAAAGTGGAGAGCATTAGTAAAACACAAAAGATTTAAAAAATAACACTCTTTTCCAGTGCGCTTCATAATATTAGGAGACATAGTTGGCGGTGCTTCTAAATATTGTGCATCAGTGAGCACTTTTTATTTATAAAAATTCTTGTGCTTGTCAGTGCTTTAAGAAATGTACGGAGGCATTGCTATTGATGCATCCATACACACTAAGTGCATCATTAATCCAAATTTAAATTATACATTTTCCCACACTTGATGGTGCGCTTGTAAATGTACGATGACACTCATAATGGTGCTCTTGCACATCACTAATATTAAAGCCAAATTTTCTGGTTTTTTGGTGCACTTGTGAATTTAAGCAAGAACTGGTGCACATCAATAATTGTTTAAAAACACCCATATCACCTTTACTAGTGCATTATTATTTAATAAGGAGCATTGGTGATAGTGCGTTAATGAGAAAGATGTATCATTGGTGGTGTGGTTTTGTTTATAAGGCACACATATGATTTTAATAGAGTTTTTTTGAAAAAAAATTAATTTTAATTTTAATAAATATTACAAATCGTAATTGTATATGTGTGTCTATTGAAATTTGTATGTGAATTAGAAAGAATGATAATGATGAAAACAACAACATTTGGTCAATATGTACAATTTTGTACAAGAGTGAGAGGATAGAGAGAGGGAGAGGGATATGTACCCTCATCCTATTATATCATAGACTCATGTCCTTTTGAGGAATATTGGCCTCAAGTTTTATAAGGAGAATACATCCATCAAGGGGAACACATGCCTGTTGACACAATCGATCTATCATTAGGATCATTCTAGGTGGACATTTAGTGTTGGTTTCAATCTGTGGTATCATCCCATAGAGGAGGATATTTATTTTATTATCGGATTGTTTAAGAGAGGGGAGGATTTTCCTCATTTCTATGGTCTATTTCCTTGCATTATGGGAGAAGGATAGTTGGAATATGTACAAAGATATGTAAATGCGACCATCATTGGCCTTAGTGCCTTCTAGGTTGATGCTAGTTGTGTATACATGCATTTAGTGTAAAGGAGGTAAGGTTTTTGTCACTCATGGCCACAACGTTGGTACACTATACATATAATGGGAAATGCATTAGTTATCCTCTAATGCACTGTGTTGATAGTTTAGTTAAGAGGAACACACTTATTAGGTGATCAACCATTTTTTTAAACAATTTTATTTTTCTCTGGATGATTGCCATGTTGTGCTTGAGTGGAGGATTTTCTTCTACTCTATTTTAATTAATTTTTTTTTTCCTTGAGTGGTTTCCAGTGACTTGAACTACATCTAACCACCTTCCTCCTAGATTAGTGACTCAATGTGCATATACACATATGGGGGAAGATGTTTCCCAAGAGGGGACATGCAAAGTGGTTGTGTAGGTAGGTTAGTTCATAGGTATTGGATTTATTAGCTAGTGAGGATGATCATGTCCTTGATCTTGTACAATACCCATACACAAGGATGGACTGGTAAAGTTTTCCAAACATGCTATTTACTCCAACGAAACCACAAGATAAAGAGGTAATATTATCATTATATTTTGATTAATTTAGTTGCATGTTTTTTGTCCTATTTAATGCACATGTAATTGATTGTAAGATTTCATTTAAATTGTATAATTATTTTTATCTAATATTTTGTAAATGTTTACATGTATGTTGGGGAGGTGCCTCCCTAATACGACGAGGAGATGGTTGAAGAAAATGAACCACCTCAGGTGTAGAGGCTTGAAATTCCTTGTAGGTTAGTTCACAAATTCCCTCAACATGTGACATAACATATATATGCACTGATGGTTCACTAAGGAGTGGTCCCTACATGAGATTGGGAGATCATCCAAGACCCTGAGATTGCGATGATATAGGTGATCCTTACCCATGATATGACACTATTGATGCATCATGATGTCGGTTCCCTCAATATACTCGAGAGGTCGAGGGATACTCAACCTTCTTCTTTAGATTTGTTTGTTGGGGATGGTACTTCTCCATCTCCTCCTCCTCCACCTCTACCATCTCCTCCAACAACAAACCAACCATCATCTACTACACATAGACTGACTACCATTTCTTATAGTATATATACCACCATCTCCTCCATCATCCGACTGATCACTATCTCTTCTAGTAGTCCGACCAACTTCTCCTCCTCTAGCAATAGATTGACCACCATCTCCTTCTTAGATGCTACTTTCTACATTATTATTTGGAAAAGGTACAAATAGCTCTGGCTTTGGTGGTAGACCTAGCTTATGAAAATTGTTGACATGTGTATATTTGATTCTTGCGATATATATTTTGCATGTATATTTGAAATTTATATTTGACTTGAGATGTACGTTTAACATATATATTGATTTTGATATTATTGTTCATATATATTATGCCTTTTCTTATCAAGTTATTGTTGTTATTGTTTTATTTATAAAATGTATTGAAAAATTATGTTAATGATTTATATTATTAATGATTTCTCTATTTTTAAATTAAATTTGAGATGTGTCATTCATTTAAGTTTGAGATTCCATATTTGACATATATGAGATAAATATCTGACATATATATTGATTTTTATATTATCTTTGATGTATATTATGTCTTTTCATAAGATGTCATTGTGGATGTTATTTGATTTATAAAATGTATTGTGTATGCCTTTTTATATTTATTTTTAATAAAGGCAGAATTGNTTTTTTCCTTGAGTGGTTTCCAGTGACTTGAACTACATCTAACCACCTTCCTCCTAGATTAGTGACTCAATGTGCATATACACATATGGGGGAAGATGTTTCCCAAGAGGGGACATGCAAAGTGGTTGTGTAGGTAGGTTAGTTCATAGGTATTGGATTTATTAGCTAGTGAGGATGATCATGTCCTTGATCTTGTACAATACCCATACACAAGGATGGACTGGTAAAGTTTTCCAAACATGCTATTTACTCCAACGAAACCACAAGATAAAGAGGTAATATTATCATTATATTTTGATTAATTTAGTTGCATGTTTTTTGTCCTATTTAATGCACATGTAATTGATTGTAAGATTTCATTTAAATTGTATAATTATTTTTATCTAATATTTTGTAAATGTTTACATGTATGTTGGGGAGGTGCCTCCCTAATACGACGAGGAGATGGTTGAAGAAAATGAACCACCTCAGGTGTAGAGGCTTGAAATTCCTTGTAGGTTAGTTCACAAATTCCCTCAACATGTGACATAACATATATATGCACTGATGGTTCACTAAGGAGTGGTCCCTACATGAGATTGGGAGATCATCCAAGACCCTGAGATTGCGATGATATAGGTGATCCTTACCCATGATATGACACTATTGATGCATCATGATGTCGGTTCCCTCAATATACTCGAGAGGTCGAGGGATACTCAACCTTCTTCTTTAGATTTGTTTGTTGGGGATGGTACTTCTCCATCTCCTCCTCCTCCACCTCTACCATCTCCTCCAACAACAAACCAACCATCATCTACTACACATAGACTGACTACCATTTCTTATAGTATATATACCACCATCTCCTCCATCATCCGACTGATCACTATCTCTTCTAGTAGTCCGACCAACTTCTCCTCCTCTAGCAATAGATTGACCACCATCTCCTTCTTAGATGCTACTTTCTACATTATTATTTGGAAAAGGTACAAATAGCTCTGGCTTTGGTGGTAGACCTAGCTTATGAAAATTGTTGACATGTGTATATTTGATTCTTGCGATATATATTTTGCATGTATATTTGAAATTTATATTTGACTTGAGATGTACGTTTAACATATATATTGATTTTGATATTATTGTTCATATATATTATGCCTTTTCTTATCAAGTTATTGTTGTTATTGTTTTATTTATAAAATGTATTGAAAAATTATGTTAATGATTTATATTATTAATGATTTCTCTATTTTTAAATTAAATTTGAGATGTGTCATTCATTTAAGTTTGAGATTCCATATTTGACATATATGAGATAAATATCTGACATATATATTGATTTTTATATTATCTTTGATGTATATTATGTCTTTTCATAAGATGTCATTGTGGATGTTATTTGATTTATAAAATGTATTGTGTATGCCTTTTTATATTTATTTTTAATAAAGGCAGAATTGATTTTTCTTTAAAAAAAGAGGGTTGCTACATATCTGTAGCATTTATAAACAAAATTCTAGGAATTTCCATCCAGATATATAGTTCTATATATACTAGATGATATTTTAAAACATTCTCTAAACTAACCTTATAGAGATTACCCACTAATAATTTTTTTCACCAATTGTCCCAGAAGAAAAACAATTTAGAAATACATAACATGCTATGGAAAAGCATGATCATAGGCCTCCTTCCCCTCAACATAGAGGAGATGATCTATCTCTTCAACTTCCATAGGGTCATGAGGCTAGCCCCCTATTTATTCCTCCTTTGAAACTTGCTAAATGGAGTTCACTGAGTCATGGTTCTTGGAAGTGTGTGAGAGAGACTCCATTTGTTGAGGTAGAACCATTGTCTATAGATACTAGCATTAAGCCTATAAAGCATCAATCTTCCACATCTTTATCTGAAGCAATTCAAAAACATTGGCCACACTTCTAGCTACGACCTATTCCAACTTTGTCAGTTTCACATTGATCCTATGAAGAGATTGAATGTTTGCTTGGATGAACTCATGCCTACATAGGATATTCTTCACATCTCTCCAATCTATATCACCCATATTGACTACAAAGAGAACTTTCATAGAGATTTTGAGCCGAAAAAACTCCCCACCACAATTCCCAATTCTAAAGGAAACCCACTGAATTTTAACCCCAATCCCAACTCTGCTAAAAATAAAAAAGGAAGGATTTATATGGAAACATAAAACTTGAATGGAAGATAAATGGCAACAAGAAAAAGCAAC
Organism: Picea engelmannii; assembly: GCA_009831015.1. Taxonomy (NCBI): domain Eukaryota; kingdom Viridiplantae; phylum Streptophyta; class Pinopsida; order Pinales; family Pinaceae; genus Picea; species Picea engelmannii. Next base: position 233,305 of record ML792980.1, on the reverse strand, counting down.
TAAGGAACTTGATTTTTGTGAGACCACTCCAAGAATATTGCCGACATTGAGGAAGCTTGAAAATATGTGCTCCTTGCCTTCTGAAGCCCATTGAAGTCACACACCCAACACTCGAAAATACTTGACCTCATGATACCCCAAGAAACCATCACAATGGAGCACCCAAACTAGACACACTAGAGCAAGAATACTCTGCTCTCCACTAGAAAAAAACCACTATAAATCACTTCCATCGTTCGATTGATCCCACATTTCAATAAAACTTCACACATATTGAATTCGATATCACCTCGAGCTTACCAACTATTCAAGCACGTGAGAACCAAGGGTCAGTTACCAAACCATGCCTTATGTGTCCTATTTGTATCTTGCATCAAAAGGAATGAAAGTTTGAAGTCCACTTTGGTTAAGGAATGAGGTTAGTGGATATTACCCCATTTTTAACCAACATTCTGATATTTAAATGTAAGGCCACTTTATCCTAGTGATCTGCTCAGATATTGAGCTCCCTTTTGATGTGGAAGAAGGATGTTTTCCCAAACCAGTGACCAAGCATATTATCCCCGAGAGTATAGATCTCAATGTATTTCTTCCCATGTCAACATGACTTACCATAGATTTTATGACCAACATCGTGTTAAGAACCAAACATCAATATAGCATAGAAAAACCTCAAGAAAAGTACTCAACGCCTTGAAAAAGAGATAATATCAGATAATAAGCCTCTTCGAGGGGGCAACCTCCTTTTACCCCACTTAAATGTTCAAGTACAAGA
>ML792980.1:214996-227583 GCA_009831015.1 Picea engelmannii | reverse complement strand
ATGGCCTAAAGCCGACATAAATAAAATAAAATTACTAATCTAAATCACAACTAATGGCCTAAAGCCGACATAAATAAAATAACATTACTAATCTAATATGCCCCAATTAAGTGGTAATGAGCCAATATTAGGGCTTAACACATCGAGTCCCCTAGAACCAAAATATCATTGATCCCTAATTCCTTTGTGTTACAAAATCCCATCCATAACGAATAGGCCTCAATGAGGTTATTGGAGATATGTCCTAGCCCCAAGAATATTAAAACAACCTATTTCCTTCGGGATCATGGAGATTCCCCCCTGCAACTACCATCCCTAAAATGTATTTTGTATGTTTTTTTTTTCACAAACACTAGTAAATATTTATTAATAAAAAAAATGTAGTTGAAGCTCATGATAAGGTAGTACATATTAGGCTTTTTGCAGTCAGAGGGATGTTAAAAAATTACATACAATTTATTTGCATCTTCCCAAAGCCCGTGGTCTTCAAAATGATGTAGAAAACCAAAGAAGATTTCTATTTCTACTGTCCATAAGTAACATGAGAAATTGTAGATGCTAGAAGTAACATAAAAGGAGTACATAAGCCATTATGAGAGTAAGTATTCAAGATCTAACAAGAGTTTGAAAGAAATATTGTAGTTGAAAGACTTCCCTGAGATTGCTCCATGTAGTTCTGCATTCCTTCAAATTGTTGTTATTTGTCAGAACTGCCAGGAGGGGTCAATTGAAGCTGAAGACACAAGGGGCCAGGTGGCATAGAAGATAGATAAGCTATAGGCTTGGTGATAGGTGGCTTGTTTCCCAGGCCTTTAAGATTGATATTTTAATGAGAGTCTCCATTTGTAACAATGATGGGGGTGACATGATGAATGGATTGTAACCCCGAGATAATATAATGTCACACCCCCTTTTTTAAATAAAAAAGATATGGAATGAGGGGAGAGGGAACCACAAAGTCATGGAATGGATTGATCATAATGTGCTAATTTTATGAACAGAACCCTTGCCAAATGTTGAGAATCTCTATTACCCCTTTCATCTATTGATCCGTTATGGTCACGAAATATGTGAAACCACTCCACAGATTCAAATTCCTTGCAAAGCGTTCTAATCCCAATGATAATGGCCACGAGGTGAAGGTCAGAGGGAGAGGTTCCAGAAGCCATATGTTTAATGATCATTCTTGAGTACCCCAGGGCTTTGATTGTTGAAATATTGTAACTGCAAATAATATTCTATTTATTATTGAGTCATTATTAATTAGATCAATCCCATTTTGTGGATTGATCATGCCGGGCATTGTAATTGACCAAATCCCCTTTTTTGGATTGGTCAAACCCTAGATATATTATGCAAATTGAGAAGTCGGCCCCCAAGCTAATTAAAGTGGTTTTAACCACTCAAAAGACAAGTCGGCCTTGCCCAGCGAAGAGACACCTTTTCAACACCTAAATTTGTATAAATAAAGGAAGCCAACGCCTCATTTGTTCACTCACTTAGCTCACTCATCTAGTGTGCAAGTTTGAAGGAAGCTGCAGTTTCCAGTTGCCGAAAGAAGGAAGAGAGAGAGAGGCGCATTGCTCAGTACAGTATATTCTCTAGTGTTTGGTTTATTGTCTTGGCATTGTATTGGCTATCTATATTAAGGAATTTTTTGCTGGGTTTTCTCCCCCATGAGGGTTTCCCAGGAAAAATGTTGTGTATCTTGTGATTGTGTTTCTCTCAATGATCCTACCTATGCTATTGTTATCTAGTAAATTGAAAAGAAACATAATAATAACTCAAAAATTAACATGGTATCAGAGCGAAGTTGAAGAGAGCATTTTTCATTCGATAAAGAAAAACGTCATTGTTGTCATACAAGAAAATTAGGGCTTTTTGTTGGAGAGGATTTTTCCTAAAACCCATCTAGAAAAGTGCGCCCTACCCTAGTGAATATTTTGGCATCTTAAGTGCACATTTTTAGTGGATATAACTCCCAGAAAGTGAAACCCTATTTTTCACTAGTGCTAGAAAACCAGAAGTACCAGAAAACCAGCAAACCAAAACCAATACCAGAAGTACCAGTCCATATTTCTGCAAGCTCAGTTTCAAGGGGTAAAATTTGGATTTTCAGAAATCTGACTACACTAGCTTACTCGCTTCAGCTCAGTACATCTAGCCCCTGGATCATAATTTCAAAATTTGAAGTTATGATCGATTAGGGTTTCCTCATAAAACCCTAAGTTGCAGTTGCAGTTGCAATTGCAATTTCAGAATTAATTGCAGTTGCAGTATTAGTTGAGGTATCAGTTGCAGTCACCCTTGAAGTTTTAAAAGGGGTTGGTAATTATTACCACTGCTACTAGATGGTGCCACTACATGAAAATGCTATCAGAGGTATGTACTCACATATGTTTAATTTGTCAAGCTTTAAAGGGTATTTGCAGGAGAAGGGATCTCTTGCCATAGATCCAGAAGGATCTCAATATCCAACACATTCAGAGGAATAATGCAACCTAGGTTTGATTATTCTGATATGCATCTATTTGTTATGAAATTATTTTGATCTAGGTTGCATGTTTAAGCTATGACCATCATAGTAACCTTTGGTCAAAATTAAAGTCAAAGTATTAGATGGATTATAGTTGAGGTCATAGAGTTTATTCTCTAACCCAACTTTCTTTCAAGATAACATATGGTCTTAGTACATAAGACAGGTTGAAGAAAACACGTGTCATCTTGAGTGAAGGGGACTTGGAAGAAAAATGACACACTCATTCTTGAGGACAAGACTCCAGGTTCCAGGTTTGATTAATTAAGTTGATAAGATTCAAAGTTGCACATGACAAGTTGATAACTACCACTTTACAAGTAAAACACTATAGTTGAGGTAGCAATCTTTGAAAAGTATTATGCTTGGTAGCAAGTGAGCATATTGAGATAAATGATTAATGTAATCATTTACTGGATACAGCTAACGTCTCCTCTAGGAGAAAATTCTTGTGTTGATTCCAGGTTACCATGGAGGAATGTTTGATTACAACACTAGAAGAGTGTTGATCTCATTTCGTATTATATTTCTTACTTTTGATCTTTGTTTCAGATAGGTCACAAGTGATAGCTCTAAAGGATCTACTGTGACAGTAGTTCGTGCTATTGTTTTATTTACTATTATTAAAAGAGTATTATCCTTGCTTGTTGTTTTGTTGACCTTGTCTCAGGTCATAGGTGATAACTCTGAGGAAGCTATAGTGAAGGTTGCATAAGGAAAAAAATTAAATGAGACATGAAGTAGACCATGTACATGGCCATATAAATTCATGTACCAAAGAATATGAAGAAGAAGCTATATTTTGAGATTCAAAATATCTCATATGTAGATTGTTTGTAAGGAGCAGAAGGTCCAAATATGATTGAACATTAGAACAAGAACTCACAGTAGACTTGTTCAAAATATAATGAATCGACCTTGATGGGAAGCATAACTCACTTGAAGTCTGACTCATCCTTTCATATTTAGACTTGGTATTCAACACCAAATATACCCCATAAGAGATGATGAAGTCCTTGTAGACTCATAAGAAATCAAGAGTAAGCCTGATCTAAGAAAGGATCAGATGAAGAGATGACTTCCAGGACTGGGAGACAGATGCTGTGAGAAGACTAGATCATAGCTTCAAACAGTTCTAGGAGATATGACATCTCCTGGGAAGATTCCCTTGTTTCAGTAACAGAGAAGGAAGACAATCAGAAAGACATTCATAAAGACTAGGATATGGATTCTTCCACGAGACTAGAAGAGAATTCAATATTGATTTCCAATATTGATCTATACAGATCAAGCATGTTGCAGATGTAAAAATCCTAATGTGTGTCTAGAATATTCTCCCAACAAGAGGGAGAAGACTATGATGAGACACTTACTCCATTAAAGAAATAGTTCCAATATTTATGAAGACAACCAAAACAACCATGATTCATATATAGTATGAGATATAGGGGGAGAAATCCCCATATTTAAAATTGAGTGGAAGTTGGTGCATTATATTAGTTGGGTCATGGATACATTACTACAATGAAAGATAGAGTTACCTCCATGAAAGAAGAAGAGCTACCTTCAATATCAGTTATCGAGCCACTCTCAGTTTTAGATGAAGTTGTTCCCGTGATAAGAGGAGTTACTCATAGATTTCAACAGTCATAGTGAGGATGAAGCAATCATTCTCAACCTCAGAGCAACTGTAGGTGCAGAGTCCCAGTTCTACAAGGAATAATTGTAGAAAGAGGAGAGGACATACTCTCAAGAAGTGAGAGAGATAGTGCTTTGCAGAGATCACATAGAGCTAGCACATGATTATGAATATTGAGTTGTAGCTGAGCAAGTGTACCTGATTGGTTTAATGTAATGAGAGAATTTGATTTGAAGATTGAAGATAGAAAGACTCATGTCTTCCGGGTGAAGGAAGATTTGTATGTGTTGAAGCAAGCTCCTAGAGCTTGGTATGGAAAAATTGACAATTTCTTGATGAGCTTGGGCTTTACCAAGAGTAAAGTTGATTCTAACCTTTATCTCAAGGTTATGAATGATGATCCAATGATGTTACTACTATATGTAGATGATGTATTCTTGAAAATATGAATAAAATCTCATCACAGATGGAAGAAGAAGCTCACTACAGAGTTTGATGGAAGACCTAAATGTTAGGATATTTAGACACTTAGGAGTTAGTTAAGATCTACTTGGTCTAATATGTCGTTAGGTAAAAGTGTGTTTCTTATTGTGTTTCTTTAGTATGCATTAGTATGCATTTGTAGTTAGGAAATTCGACGGTCACGATATGTTCCCGACATAGAGTGATCTGACGGTTCATACTCTCCTCGATCTTAACGACCATTTATCCGTGGCTTAACACCCAATTGGTCCATGATCTCTATTTAAAGAGCATAGAGGGTCATTTGCCGATGATCGATTGTGAGAAACTCTCTTGTAAAATCTCTCTGTAATATTTTTCTTTGCATTAATAAACTACTCCAAGTGGATGTGTTGGCTAGGGCTGTGGATGTTTCCCCATAGGGGTTTTACCATGTGAAAACATTGGTGTGTTGATCTTTGATCTGGTTATGTGAGTGGTTACTGAAGGTGTTCGTCCTCTATTGGAATACTTGTGCTGTCGAACATGGTATCAGAGACAGGTTGAAGACCCACTCTTGTTGTAGATCGTTTCTGGGCTGAGAGGACTGTTCCATTGCGTCCACAACACTTGTTTCATTTAGGAGAACTTTTCGTTTCACTCGAAAAGGTTTCCGTTTGCCCAAGATATGACCATTACAGTAAGATCCAAAGGTATGAAGCCTGAATACACATTTTTTTAAATTTATGCAAAGTTTTATTTTGATTTTATTTCGGTTTGTATTTTTTTATTTCCGGGTTGCTACACTTTTAGATCTGCATATTCTCTTTGCCTCACGCCCTGTGCAATCTCGAAAAATAAGAAACATATAGGAAAAGGTGCATCTTTCGGGTAAGCTAACCGAGATCTAACCCTTGTCATCGAGAAGCAATTTTTTTTTCTTGTGTGAAAAGAGTTTTTTTTTAGCACGCTCTCCAAGGTCATCTTCAACAACAACAACAACACCCCAATCCTCCTTTTGAACATTACAATATGTTTTGTTAGACTATTTGGTTAAAACTTGCCTTATTAAGTAAGAGCTCTTGAGTTCAAGTCTCTCTTTTGTTACCTTTTTGAAAAAGTTCATGCTAAAATTGTAAAGCGTATTTTACTTCAAGTATAAAAGTGAATCACTATAAGTAACTTTAATATTTTATTTTAGAGTTATTTATTTTGCATGCATCTTTTCTGTTATAAAGTAACTTCATTGTAAAAGTGATCCCCACTTCTCTTTATAAAAGTGGGTCACTTCATAAAGCAAATTACACTATCACGTGGTCAGTTGGTCACTGTTTATATTTTGTTTTAAAAATGGCATAACTCTCACATCGAAAGTCCGTTTTCAGTGCCTTTTTTTTAAAAACTGCATAATTTTTCAATCTCTTTCCATCCATATCATCAGTTTCAGTTTTTAAGTCCATATTATCTGCATATTTAATATGGATTCTACAAGTAATGTCTTGCTTACCAACAACAATTACTTCCAATGGAAATCTCATATGGAAGATTTATTAAGAAGTAAATATTTGTACCGGATTACCTTAGGAAAGGAAAAAGCACCCACTGATGATGATAAGAAATCCAAGTGGGATAATAGGAATGACGAAGCACGAGGACTAATCAAAATGTCCATCTCTCCTGATTTAAGGTACCACCTTCAAGAAATTGATGACCCCAAAGAAGCTTGGGACAAGATTGAATCTGTGTTTGGTAAACTCAATATTATTCGAGCACAACAATTAGAAAATAAAATATTTACCTTGAGTCCAAGTGATTTTTCTTGCCTTTGAGACTATTTATCTAAGTTTAAAAAACTCAGAATTTTATATGAAGAATGTAAGATAAAAATGGAGGAAGAGCGTTGCATCTATCTTATTCTTTCTAAGCTAGGTAGTGCATATTCTGTGTTTGTATCTACATTTTATGCCATGAGAGAGGCTCTAGGGAAAGCTTATGAAAAACCCACTCTTGAGTCCTTTTGTGCTTCTTTGATTAGAGATGAAGATAAGCTTATACAACTTGGAATGATCAACACTGTAGGTACCTCTAACAAAGCCTTAGTTGCCCAACAGAAAGATAAACCCAAGTATCCCAATAAACAACATCCTCACTACAACAACACACAATATAAGGGTCCCAAACGCGCTCAGACAACTTTAGTTCCTAATGGTGACAAATGAGCAAATATAAAAATAAGAATACTAACAAACATTGCAACTTTTGTGATAAAGATGGTCATGATGAGTCCAAATGTTTCAAGAAGATGGCAGCTTTAGAAGTAGTGATGAAGAAGCACAACATCGGTATTGATTCTACTTCTTCTTTTTCTTCTCATGGACATGCAATTTCTTCTTCTGGTTTCTCCTTCAATACACCTTCTACTTCTACTTTTGATAAGTGGCTTATTGATTCTGGAGCATCTTATCATATGTCTAAGGATAGAGACATACTTTCTACTCTAAATGAATGTAACACCAAGAAAATATTTGTTGGTGATGATAGATCTGTGTTGAAGGATCTAGAACAATACAAGTAGAAAATGGCCATTTCAATGATGTCTTATGTGTTCCAAGTCTTTCTTGTAACCTTCTATCAGTATATAAATTCACTCATTCAGGTGAAGGTAAAACCGTAGAGTTTTCACCTCACCAAGTTGTAATCAATGATATAAACGATCCTAATCATGTTCTTGCAACTTGAATTGTTGATGATATTACCAGGTTGTACAAGTTTGACAACTTTGGGTCATCATCTTTTTCATTGGTTTTTGTTGCTCATAGCGATGACTTGAGCAAACTTTGGCATGAGCGGTTTGGTCATCTAAATTATCGCTCATTGCAACAACTATGTAATCAATAGATGGTGACTAGTCTTCCTCTTGTTTCATGCAGAGATGGTGTTTGTGCCTGTTGTGTTCTCGACAAACATCATCGGGATGGTTTTGAAAAACGTGCCTCTTAGCATGCCTTGGGTCCTTTGCAGCTTGTTCACAATGATTTGTGTGGTCCACTTTCTTCTCCTTCTTTTTCTGGGTGCAAGTATTTCTTAACTTTCATTGATGACTTTTTCAGACATACTTGGGTTTACTTCTTAAAACTTAAGAGCAAAGTTTTTGACAAGTTTTTGGCCTACAAGGCCCTTGTAGAAAAGCAATCTGGCCATCAAATTCAAAGGTTAAGAACAGATAATGGAGGTGAATATGTGAAGAATAATTTTACAAATTACTGCACTACAGAGGGAATCCAAATGCAACACATTGTTCCATATACACCATAACAAAATGGTGTTGCTGAGAGAAAGAACCACACATTAAAAGAAATGGCTAATTGTATGATCCAATCTAAGGGATTAAGTCTAAAGTATTGGGCGGAAGCCATCAACTGTGCAAATTACATAGTAAATCGCACTCCCACAAAGGATTTTAAAAATATAACACCAGAAGAAGCTTGGACTAAAATTAAACTAGATGTAAGCCACTTCCGTGTATTTGGTAGTATAGCATGGGCTCAAATTCTCGATGAGAAAAGGAAAGCATTGCAGCCTAAAAGTGAGAAGTGTATATTTGTTGGTTATTATGAAGATGTCAAAGATTACCGACTTCTTCAATCACATTCTAATGAAATTATTATTAGAAGAGATATTAAATTTGATGAAAATCTCTTGGCCTGCGAGCCTAATTCAACATTTGTGCCTTCTTTGGTCTGTGAGCCTAATTCGACGGTTGTGCCTTCTTTGGCCTGCAAGCCATATTCAATGTTTTTGCCTTCTTATGATCTGGTTTCTTCTTCAGATGATGATAGTGAGGATGAAAATCCACCTCCCCCTTCTCACCCTCCTCCAAATGAGTCCTTTGAACTTGAACCAACACCAACTCCACTTCTTCCTAGATGGGTCCATTCAACATGAGAAGCAACTGGTGATATTGTCGATGATCCTTTAGATCAACGTCGAACACGTTCACAGTTCCAACGATCCACTTCTCTTTTGGCTCAAGTTTTAGAAAATCATGATTCAGAGACATTTATAGAAGCTTCAGGTCATCCAGATTGGGATACAATAATGAATGAAGAGTATTGTTCTTTAATGGAAAACGATACTTGGGATCTTGTACCTCTTCCAAAAGGAAGAAAACTTTTCAGATGTAAATGGGTCTACAGAACTAAGTATGCATCAGATGGAAGTGTTGAAAGACAGAAGGCTCATTTAGTTGCCAAAGGATTTTCCCAAGTTGAAGGAATTGACTATCATGAAACCTTTGCCTCTGTAGCCAAAATGAATTCCATCCACCTTGTTCTTTCCCTTGCTGCCTCACTTAAATGGGAGGTCCATCAGATGGATGTTAAATCCGCCTTCTTGCATGGAGATTTGCAATAAGAAATATGTTGAATTGGTGTTCAACACCTCCTTCGAGACTCGCGACATGGTCTAACAGCCTCCCATGGATCCATTAACTCTGGCGGTGATGAGTTTACCAATCACCCGCGGGTTTTGGTCTAACGACAACCGTACTGCCACTAAACTGGTATCAGAGCGAAAGGTTACGGGTTCGAGTCCACTCGATTGGTGTCGAGTATCTCAGTTGGTGTTGAGAGCCCTCGGTTGGTGCTGAGGGGGATATTGTTGAATTGGTGTTCAACACCTCCTTCGGGACTCGTGACATGGTCTAACAGCCTCCCATGGATCCATTAACTCTAGCAGTGATGAGTTTACCAATCACCCGCGGGTTTTGGTCTAACGACAACCGTACTACCACTAAACAGGTATGTTTAATAGGTAGCGTATGCTTGTCATTGATGGCAAGTACAATAGCAATGATGGCTTGAGTACATGAAGAATGTAACAGACGGGCACCAGAAGTAGTTTGAGAAGAATAGACGGGCACCAAAAGTAGTTTGGGAAGACGCTGTAGAGAAATCTTGATAAGATCAGAAGAGATAGTGCAGAGGCTGGTTGGCATGCTTTATAGGCAGTATGTGCTTTTCATTGATGGCAGGATCAGATTCTGCATCGATGGAAAAACAGGAACAACGTAAGCTCAGAAGGAATTAGTGCAGAGTCGAATGCAGTGCGTAGGTGTGCACCAGTAACTCATGGCTAAAGCTCAAGGGAGATAGCGTACTTAGGATCACAGGCGGATCAAAGGTCGAGGCCTTTGACACTTAGAAATTCTTCCAAGTAAGAAGGATGTGTAAAGCTTGGAGGAGAAGCGTCGGTGATCGTTGGATGCCATCCCGAATTCCCAATGACCGTTAGATCTCAATGTAGACAAGAGGAGCGCGTAGATATGGAGGATAGATCTCATGCGTTAGATTCGAGCGCAGGGTTCGACCACCGTTGGATCAAGAAGAACCCGCACATCCTTTAAGGTACAAGGAGAAGCGGGCATAATCACAATATGCGAAATTGCGACTTAATCTGAGCCGTCAGATCAAGGTTGAATCTAGACCATTGATCCCAGTCCATGTCGGAGTTTCGAGGATCGTGAGTTGAACATGTCAAAGATTATTAACATCAGGAATCCTGATATCGTGATATGCGAAATCGCAATGTAATTTGAGCCGTCAGATCTAGCTTTGATCTGGATCGTTGATTCTAAATCCATGTTGGAGTTTCGGGGATCGAGAGATGGAGAAGTCAGAGACTGTCAACATTAGGAGTCTCGAAGTGCTGAAATGCGAAATCCTAAAACAAGACACGTCAAAAAACCTAAGAACACATGGCACAACTAGGTAATAACAAGTGTCAAGCTGATTCAACACTTCAGGCACATGTAAGTCATGAATCATAGTGACATGTGGTAGTTTTCAACACGTGTCAATCCACATGTGATGTCAGCAGGTTTTCACCACTTCATAGTTTCAGAAATCGAGAGATGGAGATGACAAGAAATCCTACCACAGGAGTCACGAAATCGCGATACGCGAAATCATGAAATGATCTGAGCCGTCAGATCAAGTGTTGATCAAGACTGTTAAATCCCACGCCATTTCGGGGTATCGGGGATCGCGACTTGGAGAGTTGAGATGTCTCATCTCCAAACTCATGAAATGTGAAATTACGAAAGTGCCTTATCCATAAGGCTATGGTCACAACCCATGGTCACGAGAAGGGAAGGAGTCAGTCCAAATAAGCTCCATTTCAGGGTTTCAGAGGTCGTGACTTGGAAAGTCGAGATGCCTCATCTCCAGATCCACGAAACGTGAATTCACAAAAAACACTTTTTGCATAGACGCTTGGTTATGACCATAGCCATATTGGGGAAGGAGCTAGTGCAGAAAAGTTCTGTGTCAGAACTTCGGAGATTGCAAAATGAAGTGTCGAGACACTCAACACAAAATTTCTGAATGTCGAAATGCCGAAATGAATGCAAGATCCCATGGAATCAATCCAACGGTGCAGGTGAATTTGAACAAGATCAGAGGGCTACTGTTGCACGACACAGTGAAACTGCTAGAAACCATTGATGGCTTCTACCAGAGGATGTGAAGAGACTTCGGTGTGATTTCCAGAGGAGCTGAAGAGTCACATGGAATCTGCCAATGGAATGAAGATGATTCATGGAGGAAATTGACAGCTGGATAAGGGTTTGAGCTCGACTGTAATAGAGAAGATGAATATTCTCAACTACCAGAGAGAAAAAGGAATCTCGGCTTAACACCTAGTGATGATAGACACTGGGGATGATTGACAAAGAAGGTGAAGAGCCTCTGTGAATCTTCAAGAGGGATGAAGATGTTCATGGAGGAGATTGACAACTGGATGGGCATTGAGTCCTGTAACTGAAACAAAAAAGGTGATCTCGATTGTCACAGAGAAGATGAAGAGTCTCAACTGCCAGAGAGGCTGAGGAATCTCAGCATAACACCCAGTGATGCTGAATGCATGGGAAAACTGCCAGAGAAGCTGAAGAGTTACCATGATGATTAGGCAGAGCACTTGAGAGGTGGAGGAGATTGGTGTGATATGAGCATGCAGAGGTATTGTGCACATTGCATGCAAAAGGTGCATAGAAGATATAAGTACATGGTACAGAGAAGAGATTGGGTTGCTGTTGCTGTTGGAGTTTGCTATGGTTGCTATTATTGAAGGTGATTCATGTGTGAAGAAGGAGGAGAGTGCAACAATTGAATTGAACAGAAGAGGATCTGTGCAGTGAATGGACATGGCACACAGAGCATAAAAAGTAGAAGAACAGATAGTGCAAGTGATGTGTGCAGAAAGGCAATGAGGCAGACAAAGCAACGAAATGCAACAGAATAACGATGAGTCTGGAAAGCCATTGTTGAACATCATAGCACTATAATAAGTTTTAGTAGCAAATATTTATATTTCACGGTGGAAGGGAGGTGCTAGGGAGGACTATTGTCCTCATAGGTTCAAGTGGGTGCTTGAACACAGGGAGTTGTAGCTTCCATCTAGTTGCAGCTAGAGAAACCAGGGTGGCAGGGTGGTGCAAGGGAGAACTCTTATTCTCTGTTATACAAGTTGGTGCCTGTATGAGTGGAAGTTGGTTCTTCCATCCAGTTGGTGCTGGAAACACTCAGGGAGTTGGTGTTTCCTTATAGTTGGTGATAGAGAAACCAAGGAGTTGGCGCTTCCTTCTAGTTGGTGCTAGAGAATCTAGGGAGTTGGTGCTTCCTTCTAGTGGGTGCTAGAGAAAACAGAGAGTTGGTTCTCTCAGCAAGTAGCAGCTTGCAAAATAGAGGTTGTAGCCTCATTATGAGTTGGTTCTCATATGTATGATAATGTAAAGAATGTAACTATTACTTATCATATAAAGAAAAATAGGTTTTTACGCTTTATGGGTTTCCTCAGGAAATATCTGTCTCTATGTATCACATGTGTGTGACTGATGTTGAATATGCTATTGCTTACTTCCCTACACTATTGTGATTGTCCCTCAGTGTTTCTGGAAAGAGTTTAAAAGAAGCA
>ML792980.1:172835-201193 GCA_009831015.1 Picea engelmannii | reverse complement strand
TTGGTCAGAATAGCTTCTAGAACTTTATTCGTAGATTCCACTTGCCCATTGGCTTGTGGATGGTATGGGGAAGACTTACAGTGTTTTATCCCATATTTATCTGTGAGTTCTTTCATCAATTTGGAAGTAAATTGGGCACCTTGGTTGGTGACAATATCTCATGGGACACTGAAGCGGGTAAATATATCTTCATAAATAAACTCAACCACTGATTTCTCAGTTGCTTGATATAAGGATTTTGCCTCTACCCACTTGGTCACAAAATCTGTGCACACCAAGATGTACTTCTTCTTTCTCGACATTGGGGCAATTGGTCCTACAAAATCAAGTGCCCATTTATCAAATGGTTCAATCACAACCTGTGGTCATAAAGGCATCTCGTCTGCTACAGTGGGCCTTCCCATCCTTTGAAAACTATCACAGCTTCTCACATATTTTGTTGCATCCTTAAACAATGTCGACCAATAGTATCCTGATTGTAAGACTTTATATGCCATTCTCTTATCAGAGAAATGTCCTCCACATGGCCCATCATGATAGGCCTGAAAAATATCGGGAATCTCATCTTCCCGGACACATCTCCTAATGATCATATTAGGACTTGTATAGAAAACATCACTTCCCACCCAAGAATAGTAAGCACTTTGTTGGATAATTATGTTCTTTTGTGGTGGTGATAAATGAGCTGGTAATCTTCTTGTAGCTAAGTAATTTGTTGCATCTGCAAACCAAGGGGTCTTAACAGCTACTGCAAACAAATGTTCATCAGGGAAATTATCATTCACTGGGATGTCAGTACTATCTTGAGGAATACAAGAAAGAAAATCCGCAACTACATTCTCTTTCCTTGGCCGATCAACTATAGTGATGTTAAATTCTTGAAGCAGCAAGAGCCATCATGTGATTCTTCCAGTAGTAACTGGTTTGTTCATAAAAAATATGATAGCATAATGGTCAGTATGTACAAAAACCTCATATCCAATAATGTAGTGATGAATTTTGTTAATGGAATGAACTACTGCTAAAAATTCCTTCTCTGGTATTGTGTAGTTCAATTTAGGAGGAGTAAGGTTTTTGCTAGTAAAGTAAATTGCATAATTTTGTTGGTTTTCTTTTTGTCCAAGCACTCCTCCTAAAGCGGTGTCTGAGGCATCAACTGAAATATGGAAAGGAAGGGACCAATTTGGTCCTCTGAGAATAGGTGCCATGGACAATTTTTCTTTTAAATTCTCAAAAGCACTCTAACAATTATCATCCCAACAAAATTCTATGTCTTTTGCTAACAGTTTAAACATGGGTCTGATTATCTTTGTAAAGTTTTCAATAAATCGATGATAATATCCAGCATGCCCCAAAAAACTTCTCACATCTTTTTGGGTTTTTGGAGAGGAGAGATTAACTATCACCTCAATTTTGGCTGGATCAACTTTAATTCCTTTTGCAGACAAATGATGACCCAACACAATTTCCTCAGTTAATAACATTTTACATTTTTCGTGACTAAGGGATAGATTTGATTCCTAGCAGTGAATCAAGACTTTCTCCAGATTACTTAAGGCTTCTTCGAAAGTGTTACCATAAACAGTAAAATCGTCCATGTAAACTTCCACACAATCATGAATTAAGTCAGCAAAGACCCCAAGGACTGCTCTATGAAATGTAGCAGGAGCATTGCATAATCCAAAAGGTAGCACTTTATAAGCATAAGTTCCCCAAGGACATGTAAATGTTGTTTTGTCCTGGTCTTCAGGAGCAATTTGAATCTGATTGTATCCACTATAGCCATCGAGAAAAGAAAAATATATTTTTCCAGCCAAGGTATCCAAAACCTGATCTATAAAGGGTAAAGGAAAATAGTCCTTCAGGGTTGCCTTGTTCAGCTCCCTAAAGTCTACACACATTCTCCATTTCCTTGTCATCTTCTTAGGTACCACAACAAGAGGTGAAACCCATTTGCTGTCAGAAATTGGATAAATGAATCCAACGTTTAATAATTTCTGTAATTCTTCTTTTACAAAGTCTTTTAGGATTGGATTCATACGCCTTTGTGGTTGTCTTACTGGGGTTATCCCTGGTTGGATATAGATGTGGTGAATGCAGGTGTCAGGGTGCACTCCCCTCATATCAATATATTCCCATGCAAAATCCCCTGTCTGTTCTTTCAAAAGATTTGTTAACTGTTCCTGTTGGCTGAGGCTCAATTCAGAGTTGATGTATAGACATCTACCTGGGCTAAGTTCTACTGGAATGGTATATGACCCTGAGTGCTTAGAAATGGTGAAAACTATGGATGGTGAGAATGAGGAAAATAACTCACTTTGTTCTTGAAATTCTTCTCTGAAAATTTGATCATATTGAAGAGATAGGTTTGTGGGAAGTCAACATTTTTTGTCACAGAAAGAAATTGATTTAAAATGTCATCCTCTGTAGGTTCTTGCAGTGCATGGAACTCATCAACAAAGAATAAATATTCTTCATCATCATTCTCATAATAGGGACACTTCAACCACCATAATTCTTCTGTAACTGGCCGAGCAGGTGGGAAAAGAGTAAGTTTCTGTGAAGAAATGTCATTTGAGATGAACATATCCCCACCACGACATCTTATGAAAGCGTTTGCTGTGGCCAAGCAAGGTCTCCCTAGAATGATTGGATGGCCTTTTGTGGGGTCCTTTTAATGAATAATCATGAAGTCAACAGGATATTCCCATGAAGCTAAAGTCACAAGAATGTCATCAACAACTCCAACAGGTTTTATAGTGGTTTTGTCAGCAAGTTCAAGAACTGTAGGAGTAGGGCGTAGGAATTGATTTAGTTGTAATAGTTCCACTGTGTTGTTGGTCATTATATTAATGGATGCACCTAGATCGACTAAAGTATTACCAATAGACACATTGTTGATAGTCACTGAAACTATTGGGTTCCCTGGGTTGACATACTTTACAATTTTAGGTGTTTCAAAAATATAATTTGATAACTGTCCTACTAGGTGTATTGTGGGTGAATCTTTCTATTTCTGACCTGGTTTCTTAATGCAAAGTTCTTTGATGGTTTTGGCATAGATGGGAACATATTTGATTTCTTGTAACCATGTAATATTGACACATACATTTCTTAGTTCATTCATGATGTCAAACTCAGATTGGACAATCGGTTTTTCAATAAGCAACCTTTCAAGAAAAGGAGGCGTTTGGGGAACCTGAGTTTGTGTGTTACGCTGTGATTCAGATTCTTTCTGTTTTGGAATGATAACATCTTTCAGGGATGCCCCATTTGATAAATTATCCATAGACTCATCTTCATGTTCTTGGATAACTACCTTTGGTGTTGTTTTTGTCATGGGCTGAATTTTATTTAAAATTTTTCCAGATCTCAGCTGTACTTCTTGTATAGAAATAGGGTTTATGTTGTAAGCTGGGTAATTCTAGAAATCAACATTATGGAGTGGTAGAGGTGGTCTGTGGTTAGGATTTGGAATGGGTTGAGCGGGAAAAATGGTAGGACGAGGTGGATTCTGAGGCTACTGAGGGGTTTGTTGAATGGGTGGTAACGGAGGTGGAATAAAACCGGGCAATAACTAATGCATATTTGGAGGATACTGCGTGCAGGGATTCTGGGGAATTGGTACTGCATGTTGTTGTTGGTTATTTCCAAAATTCGGATCTCTCCATCCCTGGTACCAAGGTTGAGCAGGGACATTTTGCGGAGGCCAATTTGGCCAGTTCCATGGATGTTGTTGTTGAGAGAAGGGTGGATAATAGCTGGAAGATTGTGGGGATGGTTCTTGATATGTATTTGAATTCCTAGGTTGCCAAGGCCTCCTAGGTGCATATGGAGTCCCTGGAGCTTCCCCTCCCTTGAATATTTCTTGCAATCCAGGTAAGGATGGGAAATATTCTGTTTTATGATTTTCAGTACATATTGCACATACAGAAACATTGTCCAAAGGACATTCTCGTAAAGGATGCCTTTTTCTGCATTTTGGGAAAAATATGCTTAGGACAGGGTTTTCTTCTTCCTTCTTTCTCTTAATCTTCAGAGTGTCTAATTGAGAGCCAATTGTTCCTAAAATGTCTGTTTTAAAATTTTCCAAAAGGTTTCCCAATTTGATTCTAGTAACTCCACTAGATGTGGGTACTTTGGTATTTTTGTTTACAGGTTCTCTCACACTTTTTGCAGTTTTCCCCCTACTTCTTGAGTAAGTTCTACAAAGTTCACTGATTGCTTCAAAGTATTTTTGATAAATGTATCCTGAAGACATTAAATTGAGAGTATCAATATATTCATCTGAAACTCCTTTTAAGAAAAGAGTCTTGATTGCTTCATCCTGGAGATCATTATATTTATATTTTTGAAGGGTATATGTAAATCTTTCTAAGAAATCCTCAAGGCTTTCTTCATCTTGTTGTTGCATTTTAAAAATGTCATTTCGAGAATCCTTGGGTCTGCAATAGTCCTGGTACTTCTTTAAAAATTTTGCCTTCATATCTTCCCAATATCTAATGCTGTAATCTCCTAAACTCATGAACCAACGTAATGCAAAATCTTTCAGGGTGGCAGGAAACAATTTCAGTTTATGTGCATCCTGGAGATAGTTATAACTCCTGCACAGAATGTCAAACTCAAAAAGAAAGACATCTGGGTCCTCACTATTCTTCCCATAAAAGGTTGGTAGTGCCGAAGGTGGAATATTTTTCATATTGACATTTTGGACTAAATCCAAGATAGGAAACCCAAAGGTGGTTTTTGGTCTTAGCTCAGTATCTGCTTGTTCTTCTCCTTCATTTTCAATATGAAGTTATCCATGTAATTCTCTCCCTCTTTCTTCCATGCCAAAAGGATTACCAAAGATCGTATATGCAATCCGATCTTTCCTTGGTGAAGGTGTGAAATCCCACCTTTTTGGTTTCTTTTTGACAGAATTGTTATCTCCTATTGGTCCCTTTGAGGATCCTATGGCCTTAGATTCCATAGTTGCAGTTTTTATCTGTGAAACTACAGAGTCAGGGTTCCCGAGAATAGCTTGTATTTTCTCTGGATCAACTGTGTCATCCAGTGTTGGATCACCAGGATTTTGAATTTGTTGATATATGGTGTTTCCTGGTTCTAGGTTTTGTTCTATAGCTTCCTCAGCCAGAATTCCAGTCTCAGTTTCTATCTCTTTTTGGGTGGACGTTTCTTCTTTTTGTTGTTTTATATTTCCCCTAAATCTACCTCTATGATCTCTATTTCTCATGAAGACATACTAAATGAAAGAAAAAAAAAACTAAGATTGAGTTTCAGAGTACCTGTGATAACTGATATGTCGATTCTCACCCTTTGTTTCCACAACTCCTCTCATCATAAACCTGCTAACTTACCACACCAAACTGAGTGCATTCTAAAAATAATCAAGACAATTATCTAACTTACCTCTTAAACAACTCCCCGACAACAACACCAAAAATGTCAGGTTGCTATATTAAAGATTTTAATTACCCGAAAACACTGAATTATCAAACCAGGGTAAGTGAACTTAGAGATGCTACACTGAATGTGTCGGTAAGATTCTAATTATGATCTAAAAGTTATTCTTAGAAAAAAACACAAACTCACTCTTATAAACTGAACCCTAATGATTATTTTGAAACTTATCATCTCCTGTTTAATTCATCAAAGGAAAAAAATTCTATGCTTAAGTGCAAGTACTTCTATTTCTGGTCTAATGTGATTTCACAAGGCTATCTACCGTTAGCTTTAAACATCTAGTCATCGTTATTCTCTAAGCCATAAAAATAAAGATCATTTTCGAAAACCTTTTAATCTAAACATCACAAAATAGTTCTAAATCTATCCACAGATAAAATAAAGAAATGTCCTATTTACCCTACTGGTACTGGAAGCGTCCTTTAATTCAATTGCAACCTAACTATCCTAACAGAATAGAGTAAACTAACTATCCTAATCAAAGTAGAGTAAATTCAAACTTGCATTCTCTTTAATTCATGTTCAGATTGAAAACTGGAAACAGAGAAAATCTCGTTCATGCTTTAAATTCTACAGGAATCAATAACCCTTTGAACATTCATCAACGTAGAATATATTAATGCACTGGAAATAACATAGTTTGAAGAATGGGTAAGAAAGAATCTGAACAAGGTAATTTCCAAACTCAAATAAGCTAACATGCATGCAATTCCTAAGATACTGAAATAAACTAATTCTAATACAGAAAGAGGCAGTGACTTGAACCTGTTGGCGGGCCCAACCAAGAGGTACAATCGCCGGAAAGAAAACCAAAGCTACTCAGCTCATTCCATGCAAACACTATTCATTCTTCATGCTTCATTTACTCAGAAAAATAACTCAAATCATATAACAACGAAGTAACATAATGCATAGGCATATTGTATTAGCAGAAATGTATATCTCATAGCATAACATAACCAACGTTTCTTGGGAGCGATCCTCTGTTTATATAGATCCTCCCCAAAAATAGTTTAAAACAAAAATGCATTAATCTAAACGGATCTTAGATCTGAAAATAACTCAAAATCAGTTAAAACGGACTTCACATCTTCATGACACGCAGTGTCAAGAAGTGTGGATAATAAAGCATTAACAACTCAGTTCTATAATCTCTCCTTGAATCAACATATTGAGTTATGACTCAATCTATTATGTAAATCGCATTGTCAACCACTCTGGCCATGTCGTGTGGATCTTTAGCAGCTTCTTTGGTATCTCCACTGGGTGCGAGCTGGTACCTGGTACTAGTAAGTTCTGTTTCAATGGAACGGTACCTAACTCATGCCACATTAGTATCAACATTAATTTAAAGTATCAAAACACATAAAAATAACTTGAATCATAAGAATACGTTGAATAACCCCATTTAGTTGTAAAAGGATATCAAATGTGTCATAGCAAGGCCAGAAGGGAGTGATACTAGGTATGAAAATGGAGGTCTTTTTGATATGATATAGGCAAAAATATAGTCAAAATTGGAGACTAACAGGTAGTATGCAGTTAAAATGAAGAGGTTTGACATGTTGAAATGCTACACACCCATGGAAACAAAGTTGAAGATCCTGGTAGATACCTTGTCAGAATTGGTTTATGCTACTCTGTACAGACAAATTATTCGTTCAATGATGTATCTGACGATTACCGGGCCAGATATATGTTTTTCCTTGAGTCAGTATCTGGTAGAAACCAAGACGTGTTTACATTGTTGCTGCAAAACATATGATGGGATACCTTAAGGGATGTTGTTTCAGTCTGGGGTTAGCCATGATCTCATGGCAGAGTAGGAAGCATTCCAACATTGCTCCCAGCATGACAGAAGCAGAATAAATTGTTGCATGTTCTGCTAGTTGTGAAGCCATATGGCTTTGGATGTTGTTGATAGATCTATTTGATCTAGAGATGGAAGCTACCGTGATCCTATGTGATAACCAGATTTATATAAAGATGATGTGTTCCATGATGAGTTGAATCACATAGAGATCCGATATCACTTCATTCATGATATGATGTAGAGAGGAGATTTAAAGCTCCAATGTGTTGGCACAAATGAACATGTTGCAGATGTGTTGACCAAGCCCATGTTTCGAGTAAAGTTTGAGCACGTTTGAGACAAGCTTGATATAGTCCAAAATAACCTTTTTCGAAAGGGGGAGTGGTGTGGATGATACTATGGTATCCTATTCAGTAATGGTAGCTCCGTTAGGATTTTATATCCTAGGGAATCTTATGATTCCTGGGCAAATCCTTTGGGTCTGTTAGAGTACCATGTGGTAGCTCCGTTAGGATCTCATATCCTAGGGAATATTTTTGATTCTTGGGCAGATCCTTTGGATCTGTCAGAGTACCAAAAAATGTTATTGATGCTAGCCTTGTGCTGAAGATTTCCAACTTCGTGCTGATGTTGTTGATGCCAACCTTGTGTTGAAGATTTCCAGCTTCGTGCTGATGTTGTTGATGCCAACCTTGTGATGAATATTTCTAGCTTCGTGTTGATGTTGTTGATGCCAGCCTCGTGCTGAAGATTTCTAGATTTGTACTGATGTTGTTGTGATTCCATCCTTGTGCTGAAGATTTCCAGCTTCTTGCTGATGTTGTTGTGATGCCAGCCTCATGCTGAAGATTTCCAGCTTCATGTTGATGTTGTTGAGATGCCAACTTCGTGCTGAATATTTCCAGCCTAGTGTTGATGTTGATGATGCTTCAGTCTTTGTGCTGTGATGTTGTTGTTGTTGATGATGCTCCAACCTTCATGTTATGATGTTGTTGTTGTTGATGATGCTCCAACCTTTGTGCTGTGATATTGTTGTTGTTGATGTTGTATCATCCTTGTGCTGTTATAGATGATGATGTATTAGTGTTATACTAATCCATGTTGATGCAGATGATGATGATACCGCTTCAGATTATTATTAAAGATGATGATGATGATGTTATTTCAGCCTTAATGTTGAAGATGATGATGTTACTTTAGCCTCACACTAAAGATGTTGATGATGTTACTTTAGCTTCACACTAAAGATGATGATGATGTTATTTTAGCCTCATGCTGATGAGGATGATGATGCTACTCCAGATCCATGCTGTGAACGATGATGATGAGAAAAACTTCCGATGATTTATAGTTATGCTAGTCAATGTTCCAGATGCTGTTGATGTTGCTGCCCTCTCTCTCTCCTGATGATGTTGTAGAATACCCTTCTTCTTAAGGGGGAGTGTTGAAATATTATAACTGCAAAGAGTATTCTATTTATTATTGAGTCATTATTAATTAGATAAATCCCCTTTTGTGGCTTGATCATGTTGGGCATTGCAATTGACCAAATCCCCTTTTGTGGATTGGTCAAACCCTAAATATATTATGTAGATTGAGAAGTCGGTCCCCAGGATAATTAAAGTGGTTTTAACTACTTAGAAGATAAGTCGGCCCTACCCAACAAAGAGACACCTTTTCAACAACTGCTAGTTTGTATAAATAAAGGAAGCCAATGCCTCATTTGTTCACTCACTCAACTCACTCATCTAGTGTGCAAGTTTGAAGGAAGTTGCAATTGCTAGTTGCCGGAAGAAGGAAGAGAGAGAGAGGCACATTGCTCAGTAGAGGATATTCTCTAGTGTTCGGTTTATTGTCTTGGCATTGTACTGGATATCTATATTAAGGAATTTTTTGATGGGTTTTATCCCCCATGAGGGTTTCCTAGGATAACTATTGTGTATCTTGTGATTGTGTTTCTCTCAGTGATCCAATCTATGCTATTGTTATCTAGTAAATTGAAAATAAACCTAATAATAACTCAAAACTGTTGAGTTTTGTACCTTGGGAGGTGTTCCCCATGTGCTTGTTCTCTCCTTAGCACATGTGGGATGGGCTATACACTTTGTACCTTATACTTTTGTCTAATTTCACTTTGACTTAGGATTTTTAAGTCAAAAGTGAAATTTAGTCATTTATGCCTAAAATGACTATTAATTCACAAAGTGGGTGAATTAGAGACACAAAGTTGACTTAGGAAACTTAACCCAAAGTGGGTTATTGACTTAGATATTTTTTGGGAGATCTCAACCATCGATTAGATGGGAGATGAGATGATATCCACCATTCAGATCTTAGGTTTCCTTTTGGATGTCTAAGAAGGGCACACAGGGTGAAGAAGGCATTCATTCTTCATTTGTTCATTGTGAGAGGAAGATTTGGAGGATGAGGATGATGTTTGTTGCATGAGGTTGCTTGATCTTGGGACCTAGCTTTCATGGAGGGAGGCTGGCAACATCTAGCCTTGTTTATTTAGTGGAGAGTTTTCACACCTGTGGAGGGCGCACTTGCCATATTGGGCGCATCGGTTGTGGGAGGACTTCTAGCCATCATATTGCAGTGAGATCAGTTACAGAGCGAGACCATCCAACAAAGCTTCATTTCTATGGAGGGGTTTCCAATTATGAGCTCATAGTTTGCAGTTGGAGCAGTTTCAGTGGATTTGAGAGATTGTATGTGGGGCACACCTTCCTAGGGTGCACCTGGAGGTTTTGGACTTGTGCTTCAACTCAAAATGAGATGCTATTGTATTAGGTTCCTCTTTATTTTGTACTAGATGTATTCCACCTTATGCTTTCCTCATATATACATATACATTCCAAATTGGTTTTCCCCGGAGGGGTTTTATCCAGGGTCATGTTGACCAAAAATATCTGTGTAAAAAAATGCATGTGTTAGTCTTTTAGATTTGTTTATTTTCAACTGTAAAGATATTTAGGTGTGTTGTATTTATTTTAGTATGCATGTGCTAACTTCTGGTTACTAAAACTACATGCTAGAGCACCTAAACTTGCAAATACAACCATAACAAATCAACAAGAATTTCTTGGATTGTTGGCTGTCCTAAAACAACATCAAACACTTTACATAACAGTTGAAACTAAGAGCCTAACTTTGGTTAAAGACAGACCCAATAGGCAAGCTTGATAGGACCTAAAATCTTCATGGTATTAGAGCTGAGGTGGCTGAAATTTTGAGCAGTTGGGACAACATTATGTTAGCTATCATATACATCTTCTTGGTAGAATTTTTGTGGAAATCGATTGACTCATTCAGTAGTTGTTAGAGGGCATATTTTTGCAGAGGACAATTGGGCAGTTTTTGGCACTAGTCATCAGTCTATTTTTACACCTACACAATAGGAGTGAGGCTGATTTGACTTGACCTCTTTTAACACCTATTTTGTTAGGAGTGGGGTCACATTACACTTGTCTCTTTTCACACCTATGTTGACAGGAATGAGACAATGTTTTCCTTAGCAGTGTGAGCATCAATTGGGGATTTCAGTTTGGCAGACATGTCAGCATCTCAGATGCAAGTTGAGGATAGGCTAGCAGGGGATAAAAATTGGTCGCCTTGGAAGGTGAGGATGGTCTTTGTCTTAGAGGAACTTGAGTTATGGGACATAGTCGAGACAAATGTTCCCCCCATTCCTGTCACTGCTCCCATCCTGGTGGCAGAGTTCAGGAAAAGGAACAACAAGGCAAAAAGAACCATTTGTGACGTAGTTCGTGACCATATCATACCCCATTTGACGAGGACGACTTGTGCATATGATATGTGGGCATCTCTATGCAAGTTGTATGAGAGATCCAATGAGAACCGTATCATGGTTCTTCATGACCGACTCAGGGGAATTCACATGCTCAAGGATGAGTCGGTAACTTCATTCCTTGGTCGCTACACTTAGATCAGAGACGAGATGGCAACCATCAGAGAGATTGTGAACCCTAAATATTTGGTGAGACAAGATAATAATATCTTCACCAAACCATGGGGTCCATTTGTACGGGGAATTGTTGCCTGGGAGGTCATGCCTACATGGGAGAGGATGTGGGATGACTTTGTCTAGGAGGAGATTAGGCTTGCAACCGAGGCTTCTAGACAATGGCAGCAACAACAACAATAGATTGGTCAGGGTGAGGAGGATCTTTCTCTTTGGACAAAGGGCAATAAGAAGGTCGGTCATGGGGGTCGGCAGGGTCACAAGTTTGCAGCCCGACCATAGGGGAGTGGAGGAGGAGAGAGCAGCAATGGTCAGGGCAATGGTCAGAGGAGAGAGCAGCAGTGGTCAGGGTAGTGGTCAGAGGAGAGATATGAGCAAAGTGAAGTGATTTGTTTGTAAGAAGTTTGGGCACTATGTTGGACAGTGTCCGAATAGGAAGAAGAAGAAGGGTGGTACCGTAGCTACAACATAGGAGACATATTTTCAGACACAGTTTCAGAGAGACTGTGCTTTCCTCTTATGCTACACTTTAGTTGAGATGACAAGCAGTATCTAGTATATTGACAGTGGGGCTTCAAGCCATATGACTGGAATTCGAGAGAATATTTTTGATCTTAGAGACACTGAGGTCAGGATAGAGATTTCTCTTGGAGATGACACATTGGTCAAATTTGTTAGGATTGGCACAGTTACCTTTCAGAGAGATAGCTTGCCACCTATATCGTTCATGAACATTCTTTATGTCCTTGGGCTGAAGAAGAATTTGATTTCAGTTTCCACGCTCCAGGATAGAGGTCTTGAGGTGACATTCAGAGGCACCGAGGTACTCATTCATCCTCGGGGGTCTTTAGTTGCCTTAGGACAGGTGATTGGAATGAGGGATGGGAAACTGTTCAGATTTCTTTTTCAGCCACTTCATATATTGGCAGTGAGTAACGAAAATAGTAGGAAATTATGTGAGTTATGGAATCGTAGGATGGACCACCTACATCATGGATCTCTCAGAGGACTGAGAGAGGTTGTGACTAGAGTGCCACATATAAACATAGAGAATCAGGATGTTTGTAGAGGGTGTGCTCTTGGAAATTTTACCAAGGCATCGTTCCCCAGCAGTGACACTAGGTCAGCTGGGATACTGGATTTAGTACACACAGACATGTGTAGGCCCATGAACCGGAGGTCCTTGAGTGGTTGTGAGTACTATCTCACATTTATTGATGACTACTCGAGGAAGACTTGGATCTATTTCTTGAAGGAAAAGAGTGAGGTCTTCACACAGTTCCAAGAGTTCAGAGCTATTATGAAGAACCAATCGGGAAAGAGGTTCAAAGTATTGCGGTTGGATAATGGGGGAGAGTATTCCTCAAGGTAGTTTGTATACTTCTATGCCCAACATGGCATTAGAATATAGATGACTATACCCTACAACCCCCAACAGAATAGGGTTGTCGAGAGGAAGAACTAGGCCATTACCGGTGTAGCGAGATCCATGCTACATGATTAGAGTTTTCCTTTATACTTATGGGGGGAGGCAAGTGCTACTGCAGTTTGCCTGCAGAACAGGAGCCCCCAAAGGATTTTGGGGAAGATGTTTCTTAAGAAGGCCTTCACTAGTAGGAGGCCCAATGTCGAGCACATAAGGATCTTTGGGTGCTTGACTTTCTCTCATGTCCCCTCGGAGAGGAGGACAAATCTAGACCCCACAACCCAACATGGGATTCTAGTTGGATACTCAGAGGTGTCCAAAGCCTATCACATCTACATTCCACCACTTAGGAAAGTGGTGTTGAGTAGAGATGTTATATTTTAGGAGGATAGGGATTTTCAGAGATCTCTTGAGTCAAGAGTTGGAGTTGAGGATGATGTAGAGTCACTGATTGAAGTCTCAAAGGGAGCACAACCTCAGATTTCAAGTACACCAGTATCAGGGGTGACAAGGTCACCATGCACAACTTCATGGTTACAATTAGAGCATGTTCAGTCAGATGGGGCACATAATTTAGAGGGAGCACAAACTTCAAGATCTCAAAGTGTTGAGATGAGTCCTGAGGCAATCACTCTTGGGTAGAGAGACCTTACTTCTCCGTTTACCACTTCAAGGAAGAGGAGTCCTACATGGTTTCAGGAGACCCTGAAGGAGGCCAGAGAGAATGTAGGGGAGCTCAAGAGCCATATCAGAGAGATCAAACCACTAGTCAGATTTGGAGCATATTTGGCACTAGTGATAAGTGTTAGGGATACTGAGCCAGAGACTTTTGTGCAGGTAGTGGACCATCAGGATTGGAGAGAGGCCATGGTAGAGGAGTATGACTCCATTGTGTGCAATGATGTACAGGATGTGTTTCCGAGGCCAGTGGGGAAGTCAGTTGTGACTTCTAGGTGGTTGTAAAAGACCAAGATTGCTACAGATGGCAACGTTGAGAAACACAAGGCCCGTTTTGTGGCACGAGGCTTCTCACAGATTGAGGGAGTCGACTATGATGAGACTTTCACACCAGTTGCAAGATACACTTATATCAGGACTATCATTGCCATAACAACAGAGATGGGTTGGAGAATTCACCAGATGGATGTGAAGACCACATTTTTGAATGACTTTATTGAGGAGGAGGTGTACATAGAGAAACCACAGGGGTTTGAGGTGAGTGACAGGGAGAATCACGTGTGTCTTCTGAGGAAGGAACTATATGGTCTAAAGAAAGCTCCCTGAGCTTGGTACTCATGCATTGATACTTATTTTCTTCAGATGGGCTTCGAGAAGAGCAATGCTGATTTGAATCTCTATTTCATCATTAGGGGTGAGGACACACTCATTCTCATTTTGTATGTAGATGATTTATTCATTACTGGAACCGAGGATCTCATAGCTAAGTGTAAGATGGGACTTGCATCAGAGTTTGAGATGAGTGATATCGGATTGATGCACTACTTTCTAGGTATGGAGGTATGGCAGGAGGAGGGTCACATATTTCTCAGGCAAGGGAAGTATGCATCAGATATTTGGAGCAAGTTTCAGATGGAGGACTACAGACCCATGTCTACACCTATGATCACCAACTGGAAGAAGCTTAGTGCTTCAGATAGCCAATTGGTGGATGCCACAGTATACAAGCAGTAGATTGGTTCACTCATGTATCTGGTTAACACCATACCAGATATTTGTTTTGTTGTGAACACTCTTAGTTAGTGCATGGTTGAGTCGAGGAGTGTTCACATGGTTGGGGAAAAACATGTCTTGAGATATATTGCTGGGACAATGGAATATGGCCTAGACTATGTCAGAGGAGATGGAGTCAGTTTGGTTGGCTACACAGATTCAGACTGGGCAGGATGTGCTGCTGACAGGAAAATCACCTCAGGGTGCTGCTTCAGTTTGGGGTCACGACTTGTTTCCTAGTTTAGATGGAAGAAAAAGTCATTTGCTTTGAGTTCGACTGAGGTAGAGTATATGGTGTCCATTCATGCCAGTTGCGAGGCCATTTGGCTTCGTAAGATGCTGGTTGGTTTGTTTGGTCAGGAGATGCCACCGACCGTCATTCATTGTGACAATTTGAGTTGCATAAAAATCTCTGAGAATCCAGTGTTTCATGACCGATCGAAGCATATTGAGATCATGTACCACTTCATTCGTAACTAGGTTCAGAGAGGGGAAGTTCATTTGCAGTATGTATCGACAGATGACCAGGTTGTAGATATTCTCACCAAGGCCCTGCCACAGGGCAAACATGTCTACTTCAGAGACAAGATGGGCTTGGTGAGGAACACCTTCCTCGGTAAGAGGGAGTGTTGAGTTTTGTACCTTGCAAGGTGTTCCCCATGTGCTTGTGCTCTCCTTAGCACATGTGGGATGGACTATACACTTTGTACCTTGTACTTTTGTCTAATTTCAATTTGACTTAGGATTTTTAAGTCAAAAGTGAAATTTAGTCATTTATTCCTAAAATGACCATTAATTCACAAAGTGGGTGAATTAGAGACATAAAGTTGAATTAGGAAACTTAACCCAAAGTGGTTTATTGACTTAGATATTTTTGGGGAGATCTCAACCATCGATTAGATGGGAGATGAGATGATCTCCACCATTCATATCTTAGGTTTCCTTTTGGATGTCTAAGAAGGGCGCAAAGGGTGAAGGAGGCATTCATTCTTCATTTGTTCATTGTGAGAGGAAGACTTGGAGGATGAGCATAAGGTTTGTTGCATGAGGTTTCTTGAGCTTGGGCACTAGCTTTCATGGAGGGAGGCTACCAACATCTAGCCTTGTTTATTTAGTGGAGAGGTTTCACACTTGTGGAGGGCGCACTTGCCAGATTGGGTGCATCAGTTGTGGGAGGAATTCTAGCCATCAGATTGTAGTGAGATCAGTTACAGAGCGAGGCCATCCAACAGAGCTTCATTCCTATGGAGGGGTTTCTAGATATGAGCTCACAGTTTGCAGTTAGAGTAGTTTCAGTGGATTTGTGTGCTTGTATGTGGGGCACACCTTCCTAGGGTGCACCTGGAGGTTTTGGACTTGTGATTCAGCTCAGAACAAGCTGCTATTGTATCAGGTTCCTCTATATTTTGTACTAGCTATATTCCACCTTTTTCTTTCCTCATATATACATCTACATTCCAAATTGGTTTTCCCCGAGGGGGTTTTATCCAAGGTCATGTTGACCAAAAATACCTGTGTACAAAAATGCATGTGTTAGTCTTTTAGATATGCTTATTTTCAGCTGTAAATATCTTTAGGTGTGTTGTATTTATTTTAGTATGCATGTGCTAACTTCTGGTTACTAAAACTACATGCTAGAGCACCTAAAATTGCAAATACAACCATAACAAATCAGAAAGAAGTTCTTGGACTATTAGCTGTCCTAAAACAACAACAAACACTTTATATAACAGTTGAAACTTAGAGCCTAACTGTGGTCAAAGACAGACCCAATAGGCAAGCTTGATAGGACCTAAAATCTTCAAAAACTTAACATTGATATGCTTAATCTGCAAACTTGTAGCTCCCTTGAGACCTTGATTGAGGGCANATAACAGTTGAAACTTAGAGCCTAACTGTGGTCAAAGACAGACCCAATAGGCAAGCTTGATAGGACCTAAAATCTTCAAAAACTTAACATTGATATGCTTAATCTGCAAACTTGTAGCTCCCTTGAGACCTTGATTGAGGGCATACGCCCTATTATTAGTAAGAGTGCCCTTACTACATTCATAAGATGATTCAATGGTTCCCCCGGGGATGAGAATAATCCCTCCCAAACTTTCCTTCGTAAAATGTATTGTGTATGTTAATGATTAAAAACATCAACGATATCTCTATTTTTAATATAGATTTAAGATATATCATTCATTTAATTTGAGACTCCATATCATGTTCAATTCTAGTTATAAACATTTAATGTCATTATATAATGTTTAACCATATTTTAAGGTGAATTCATTGTTTTGAAAGAAGATGCAATATGTTGAAATGATTCAATCAATAGTTTCTTGATTTAATTAACATTTTAAATCGATTTTTTGGATTAAATTGTATTTTTAAAATTCATTTTTAAATATTTTTATTAATTTTTTTTTATTAATTTTGATAAAATTAAAATTATTATAGTTAAATCTAGAAAAATAATTATTCTTCCAATTTTATATAGTGATCACATCATGCATAGTAAATCATGAAAACAATTTTAAATCAGATTTAATTATTTTTTTACATCCATTTGTTTGATTAAATATTCTATTAGATCATGAAAATAATTTTAATTTCTTATATTAAATATACAATGCGATAAAAACACCTTCAACTAAATTAACCTTGATTATAATAGTTGTTAATATTAATCTTTCAAATAGTGATAACATCTTTCATTATATATTAAATCACGAAAAAATTTGTAATCAAATTTGAATAATTTTAGAAGTCAATTCGTTTAATTAAATCTTCTTTTAAATCATGAAAATGAATCTAAATTACTATATTAAATATAAAAATAGATAAAAAAGAACTTCAAGTAAATTGGCATTGATGATAATAGTTGTTAATATTAATCTTATAAAAATAAACCTTTCGTCTCAATTCTTACACCAAGGGATTACACAAGGAATCTAATATTTCCTTCAAAATGTTCTCCTTTCCACCTAGCACCTAGAAAAAAACAGAGCTTGTAGATGGAGACCAACTTCCTTTCATCAATCTCCAATATATACCCTTGACTTGAAGCCCTTTTTGTATTCTAGTGGTCAATAATTTATTCTCAAGAACTAAAATTGACTTTAGGAGTTCTTTGTCTCCCTCCTCCGCCACTCCCCTTAATTAGTTTAACCTTATACATATGTATCTCTTCTCTAGTCATTTTACTCTATATTTTTATTGAGATCACAATGTACTCACATTCCTCTTTTAAATGCAAAACCTTAAGACTTTGTATGATATATCAACATGTGAAGAGAAATCGAGAAGCTGGGTGGGATGGAATCTGGGAGTAGCACCTTCTCACCTGGAATGCCAAATTAAAATTCTATTTCATACCTTGTCTGAATATGCCCTTGGAAACAAATCAACGAAAGATAGATGTGGATGGGGGGATTCTCTTTACTCAGTGAAGTTTGGTTATTTTTACTATCTAGAATCCATCCCTATCCAAGCTTGGGACCTGATGTGGAAGAAGGTTTGGAGTAGCCATGGCATGCCTAAAATAAACATATTTAGTTGGATGATAGCCCATGGGATTCTCATTGCAGAGAAACATAATAAAAGGAGGATTGTAGTACCTTCATGGTACATTATATGTAACAAGGATGAGGAAACCATACATCATTTATTCATTGATTTCTGATTTGCAAAGGACGTTTGAGAACATGTGTTACATGGAATCAAAGGAAGAGTTAGCTTGCCCCAATTCTACTATGAGTTTTTTTCTTAATGACGAGTTAGGTATAATGGGTATCTTATGAATAAGCCAAAGTTTATAAAAATTTGGGAGGAATTTCCAAAATTCGTTTGTTGGCACTTAGGGTTGGATTGAAACAAGATTATCTTTAATGAAGAATCCAACACTTCAATTCAAACTAGCATGAAATATATATCTTTGTTGGTTGAACACATGCAGACTGGGATAAAGGTGGTGGACATAGGTTTGTATAAGGAATAAGACACATGGATAGTGTTGTTCAAGCTAGCCCAGGTCGATCTTCATAATAAAATCCATAGAATCCCCACCTCTAGAAAATGGATAAACTGAATGTAGCTCCTAGAATTTCTAGGCCATAAGGTATAACAAAATATCCATATCCTATTCTTAGATGGAGCCTCAAAAAATAAACCAGGGGTGGCATGTGCGGGGGGGATAATTCATGATTGGGGAGGTATTTGAATCACAATATATGCTCAGGGACTTGGGAGTGTCTCCAACAATTTGGATGAAATTTACTCTCTTTGGTGTGGGATTGGAATTTCTAAGGATGAAGGAATCAAGAATTGTTAGTGCTTGGGGACTCATTAATGGTCATTAGAGTAGTCAATAAGTAGGGAATTCCATATAGTAATAAGATAAGTGAAATCATTAGAATCATTAAATAAATTGAAAATCAATTCAAACTAATTAGTTTTATTCATATTAAATGGGAGCTAAATGCATAGGCTAACCTCTAGGAAAATCTAGCAAGGAGTCTCTCTCAGGGATCCCTCTAAAAAAACTGGGTTCGTAGCATCCTCCCTATTACATAGTTTTCATATGGAAAAAGTTTTCATATGGAAAAGGGGCATATATTATTTAGCACCCTAGGTATCATGTTGGGGATTCAATCCCCCCTTTAACTTCACATTCATGCATCAAATCAAGACTCTCATGATACTATGATAGGTGGTGATTTTGACAAGATGTCAGGCATGTGGTATGTCCAACTCACACTCTTGAGACTTTATTTTACATATGGGGAATTTGAATGCGCTCATGGAAACAATTTTGGGTTATATGTGAAGGGATTTTGCAGAATTTCCATGGTTAGTAATCTTGAGAGGAGCCCCAGGGGGAGCATTGGGAGGTTTACCAGAGGTGATAATCTTGAGGGGATTAAGTTGCGAAGAAGGGTGGTGTTTAGGTTGGGGAAAAGAGAGAGGTCTAGCAATGTGAGGGAGTTCCTTTCGGTTCATAATTCAATGCGTGTAATCATCTCTTTTAGGCATATCTTGGGTTTTATTGTGAATCTGTCTGTTGCTATTTATATTTTGTATATAATTGTTGAGAGGGAAGTCATGATAGTGGCCATTGACTGTTTCTTTTGTTTTATTATGAAGCAGGTCATCGAGGAACTTATAGGGATTTATTTGGGTTTGTGAGTTGGATTTTGAGACATTCTCTGCACTCTCAAATCATGGAGAATCTATACCATAAGGAATTTAGGAAAATTCTAAGGTGTCATGAGGAGGTTACACAAGCAAATTGTAGATCTTTAATGGTCATTTATGCCAAAATGGAGGAACTAGAAAAAGTCTACAACCTACATAATTCCAATGTTATGGCACTTCTTATATGATAGAATCAACAGATTAATTCCTTGGAATTAGAGTGTGGTAGGATGCTCATCCTTGTTGCAACTGCACATATGGAAATTCTCTCATTGGAATCCAACAATATGGAATCTAGAACGCATGGAGAAAAGGAGGACGAGACAATTAACCTCGGAAGGGACCTAATGGACATTGAAGTAAAAAGTTTTCCTCAACTAGATGAAGGAGAAGAAGCACATGGTAGTGTCCATCCATAAAATTATGTATGTTTTTAAGTCTATTTGTACTTTGCATTAGTTTGTCAAGCAAAAAAACATGGAACCACCTGGAAGTCTAGTTTGGAATCGATGTTTAAGGACAACATATTATGTATATAATATAGATCTGTGCAAAAGGAAATTTTGAAATTTGATGTAAGTATTTTCTATATCCATGGCATGACCTTTTTTATTATATAAAATTCCTCTTTTATGTTTTGGTAAAAAAAACATAATTAATTAAGAACTAATTATTTTAATGAGTTTCATGTAATTAGTCATATAAACACTAATTTTACATCCATGATTATGACATGGATTATAGTCCATTGATGGTCTTAATTATGCATTCATTGTTGTGACTAGGATGTTGTATAAGATGTTGAAATGTAAACTTGACACTAAGAGGGGGGGCGGGTGAATCAATGTCACAAAAACTTAGGAAAATTTTTCACTTTTCATAAATTAATTGAACAACATATATTTATTTCAATTTCTCAACCAATATATAAAAGAATAAATATTTTCTTTATTTATTTAACTTGAATGAATACATAAGATCAATTTTCATCTTCAAACAATTATGAGAGACCAAACTCTCTATTACAAGACCCAACTTGTAGTTCTTAGATCCAACTAAGAAATAAGGAATACAAACCTCATAACAAGTCCCAACTTGTTGATCTCAGATCCAACTGAGATGCAAGGAATCCGATCCTCATACAAGACCCAGCTTGTAAAATACACCAACCTGATAGAATGAACCTTCATTCAATCCATTATATATAAATATATATACTTCAACAAATTCACCTACATCTTTGTTCACCATACTTCTTTGTTTATATAATCTTCCAATTGGTGTGAACTTGAATGATTGTGTCTTTTGACAATGAATCATTGCACCCTTTAATTCATTTTAATAATAATAACTTCTATTATTATTATTATCACTAATAATTTGTTAAAGACTTCAAATCCTTTGTAAATTGTTTCATCATTTTAACCCATCACTAATTATTGGAAACATGCACTTCCTTCAAACCATTCTTTACAAATGATTGTGGGATCATTACTACAAACTTAATCTCCATTTGTGCTTCCTTCATTATTATTCATATAATATCAGGACATGGATAATTTGACATCATATATATGTTGATCAACCTTCAAGAGTCGATCACATTCATGGATTGACTTCGTTATTTCGATCCCACATTTTCATTGGATTCTTAGTTCTCAATAGATTTGAATCAAGTTATTACTTCCGTATCTGGTGCATTTTATTGTACCTGGAATTGACACATGCTTATCTTGTGACTCCCCTTTGTTTCATATGACCAAACTAATGTGACCAATAGCTAGATACATAAGGTGTAGGGTTTGTTATGTTTTAGCCCGTAGGGACTTCATTTCATCAAGTGACCATATATCGTGACCAGGTGTTAACCCAGTTGTCCCTTTAGCTCATCACCACTTTTCATATGACCTTGATTTGTGACCGAGGGTGGTGTCTAAGTGCTAACCCAAGAAAGTACTTAATTTCTTATCGAAGGTCATGTTATAATTGCATGTTGAGATGGACGACTGTTGTTACTTCGAGACTTTGTCCTTCGAGACTTCCAACCTCTTACGCTATCCTTCCATTGTAATCGATCCAACGACCGAGAAATATTCATAAGGATATTAGATAAACGATCAACGTTGAATTCGATCTTCGGGTGATTTCTCCCTCATCTAATATTTCATAGTTTCAACTCCCCGAAGTAGTTACCTCTCACAAGGATTTATCTAAGGGTTAGCATGATTCTATGAACCAAATAAATGGTTTAGTTTTGATCCTTACACTATCCTTCCACTGCTTAATCCAAAAGCAACGACTTAATCAAACATTGAGATGGATGACCATTATTTTCTTCAGGACTTCGAGACTTCCATCCTCTGCAATCTTTC
Organism: Picea engelmannii; assembly: GCA_009831015.1. Taxonomy (NCBI): domain Eukaryota; kingdom Viridiplantae; phylum Streptophyta; class Pinopsida; order Pinales; family Pinaceae; genus Picea; species Picea engelmannii. Next base: position 179,216 of record ML792980.1, on the reverse strand, counting down.
AACCTTTCGAAGTACATTTCGCCGAAGTAGATCGGGCATTCGATATTTGTTCTTCCGTAGATGGATGATCCTGGCTTGTACAAAGGTTTCAAAAAAATCGACGACCATGACTTGATTTGTAGTTGAAAGGACGATTCATGTTCACTTCAGGAATTCGACGCTTCAGGACTCTGGTCTTTGCAATCATTCATTTATTTTGGAGTAAATTCCTCCAAAGTGCTTATTAGAACTTTTTTCTTGATAACCTCCACAAGTCCAGGAGCTACGACCATGGGCTTAACCATTCCAAGCGTTTGATCTAATGGTCATGATTCTTCCCTGAGGATCTTATATCAACGATTAGAATTGACTTCAGCCTTCGGTTCTTCGGGTGTTGGAAGTTTGCCCCAAAGGAAAAACTCCCGGAGTGACGTAACTTGCTAACATCACTATTGGCTTGGCACTGGCCAAGTGGTTGCCACGTGTCACTTATATTTATGAATTATGTGTACCTAAAATTTCAACTGGACCTTTACACTTGTCACCATTTGATTGCACCATGTGTCCTTGTTGATGTGGATTTTCTTATGTGGCACATGTCCTCCCCCTGGATCTAACGGTCGTAGGTTCATATGAATCCTTGATCCAATGACTGTGATAAGTTCTAGATCAATCGTCTAGATTCATTTTGGCCTTCGGGACTTTGGGTTATTCACTCCCACTTCCCAATTCTCCTGAAGTGAGATTCCTTGAATAAACCTTGAGTAACTTGACTCCATGTAACGATCCATATTTGATGTGAAAATCTTAACACGATCCAATGGTTGTCGAGATTTTTTCTATTCGAGATCTCGTGAATCCTTGATCCAACAACTGTGATCATTTCTAGATCAATGGTCTAGATTAATTTCGAATTTTGGGACTTTGGGTTATTTGTTCCCAATTCTCAATTCACCCAAAGTGAGATTCCCTGACTAAATCTCGAGTAACTTGAATTCATCTAACGATCCATCTTTGACGCAAAAATGTCAACACGATCCAACGGTTGTCGGGATTTCGACTGTTTGTGACTCCAGGTCTCTAAGGTCCCGGGGTAGTGGAACCGATGCCAACCATAGATCTATTGGCAGGTGATGATTAATGGTCAGTTTCTATTTCAGAAACAAAACTTGCACGATCGTTAACTCCAACCCTTTCATCTCGCAATGGTTCCCCATCGTTGATCTTCCCTTATTGAGATCCAATGGTTAAGACTTAATCTGATGTTGATTCGAAGTTGCTCCTCTGTAACTCCCATATATGACAGTCCTAGTTTGTCTCAAAATGTACATATGTGGACATGATTCTTCCTTGATTATTTTGGAGTTTTACTATGGGGATTTCAATCTCGATCGCGTTTCTACAATGTGCTTTCCCTTCTGAGGTTTTGATTAATTCTTTGTGCATTTTATGCATTGATCTTCAATCGCTAAACCTCTCGAGCTCTTAATTCCTTGTGCTTTGTTATTTCTTCTGTAGATGGATTCTCTGTATCCTACCTCTCCTGAGCTTTAGAACCATAGTTTCATTGTTGATCCTATTGTGATCAATAATGGTCACGAATTTCTTCTGCCACAAGGTGATATTCCTCTGCACCAAGGTGATCTTCCTTTTCTATGATTATTGTACATGTTTGAATCATGTTTCCATCAATGACAACACACAATCAATAATGCCAACAATATCCCCCTTTGTCATTAAGGGAAACATATTTGTTAAAAAAATGATTTCATACCTTTTCTCCTCATATCACTGATATTCTTTTTTATTTGATAGAAATTGTTTTCTGCTTAACTTTGTTTTACTACTTCTCTCTCCCTTTGAAATCAATGACAAAGAGTGAGGTTTTGACTATTTTTCGCCCCTTATGAATTTACCAACTGCTTATCTTAGTCCATTGGGATATTTGTGTTCAAATAAGTAATCTTCTTGATACCAACTTGTAGTGATACCAATTTGTAGTAATCAAGTCTTTTAAACCTAATCTAATTACTTTCTTATTTGATAACCAAAAATACTCCCCCCGAGTTTTTACCATCTTTCCTTTGCCAAATAGGACAAGGGTATGAATCTTACTGATCTTCTTGATCTTCTTCTTATTCTTCCTTGATATTTCATAGGTATATTAATTGAGGATTGAATACCAATTTTGTTATCAATTTGATCTTTGTTGATTGACACCCCTTGAATTTCTCTGCTACTTTTTCTCTTCTCCCCTTTTCATTACAAAAATTACAAAAATGATATTTTCTTTCTCCTTATGAGGTCATACTCCCCTTAAGGTGATTCTCCTCTTTGTCCATTTTCTCCTTCTTATGTTCTACAACTAACCCTACCAATGATTTTTCTTTTGACCACTAATATTTATATAGTCAAGATTTTCCATATGTTATTTTAAAACTCTTGGCATAATCCTTTGATTTTGTAGAAACCAATTTAAACTTCTTTATCTATTTTCTTTCTTTGGCTAACCGATTATGACATCATCATAATTTGATATTGTCCCATATTATTCTATAGGCACTTCCCTTTCTTGAGTTTGATCTATTTCATATTGAATTTCACATTCTTTATTAGGACCTTCACCCGTCGTTTTTTTGCTATTAATTTCTTCATTTTTAGGTGTAATATCATGTTTCTTGTTTTCTCCTTCAGGATTTCTTCTCCATATCTCTCTATGAGATATTCTGTTTTTTGGACCTTCTTTTTATAATTATGTTTTTGTATATTTGTCATCTCCTTTCTTCTTCCAAATTTTATTAGGTTTTCTCCCTGACTTGAATGATTTATTTAAGGATTGAATTTTTAAACTCCTGCAACTTTGGGATTTGTGCCCAAACCTATCACAATTTTAACATCTTATTGTATGAAAAATTTTTGCTGTCTGCCCAACAAAATTGCATCTCCAACATCTAATTGAGTTTTTGGATTTTCTTGTATATACTTTCTCTAGTTTCTTGCAGTCCATTGCTTTATGGCCAAAGTTATGACAAGAAAAACAATAGCCATTGAAGGTGTTTCCATTATTGAATTTATTTTGGCTTGAGAGATCTTTCTTTTGATTTCCTTCTTCCTTTTTACTTCTGTAGCTTCCTTCTTTAACAAAGTTCATGAATTTTCATTGCTTTGTAATTGCACCTTTTCCTTTTGAGAAGGATGATCCTTTCTCAGGTTTGTAAATGGTGCTCCATTTGTCATTGTCTTACTTTTTATTGTATCCAAGACCAGTTTTTCCATCAACCGATATTTGACTGTTCCAAATATTTGTTGGCAAATGTTTAACATGTAGCGTATGCTTGTCATTGATGGAAAGTACAACAGTGAAGATGGCAGGATAAGAAGGATAAAATACCTTGGGGATTCGGAAGTGAAAGCTCAAGAGGAACAACGTCGAGGAGAAAGCACACAATAAATCTCAAGATACAGGAGTTCGAAGAGGAGAAGGAAGACAAAGATCGAGATTCGTTGGATCTCATTCAGAAATCCCGTCAGCCGTCAGATTGGATAGGAGCAGCACGAGGTTTACCATCGGGAAAAGCCAAGGTGAAAATCCTGGAAGGAGGGTTGACTCATCGGGGTTTCACATATCGGGAATCCTGTGAGCCAATGCATTGTGGTAGTGGAAAGTCTGAAACCCCGATGAGGAGGTTTGGCTACGGTCATATAGGGGCAGGTCACGTGGACCACAAAGCTCAGCCAGAGGGCTCACAAATCCCGGAAGCAGGAGGACCGTCCATATCAGGGGATTATGTGGACCGTTGATCTGACATCCTGTCGGAGTTTTGAGGATCGAGAGTTGGAGATGTCAAAGAATATTGACATCAAGAATCCCGAAATCGCGATGTGTGAAATCCCGACTGAACCTGAACCGTCAGATCAAGATGTGATCTAGACCATCGACCCGACTCACGTCAACAGACCACGTCAGCTAGGGACACGTGGCACAATCAAGTAATGACAAGTGTCAGACTGATTCAACATTTCAGGCATATGTAAGTCACGAATCAGAGTGACATGTGGAAGTATTCAACACGTGTCAATCCACGTGTGACATCAATAGATGGACACCACGTCGGAGTTTCGATGTTCGCGTGTTGGAAATGTCAAAGAAACAATGCAATAGAAATCCCGATTTCTCTATATGAAAAATATCTACGCAATCTGAGCCGTCAAATCAAGATCACATCTAAACCATTGATTCCAGTCAATAGAGAGGCATCGGGGATCGAGAGTTGGACATGAAAAATATTATTGACATCAGGAACCCTGATTTCGCGATATGCGATATGGTGATTCAATCACATCCGTTAAATCAAGCTTGGATCTAGACCATTGACATAAATCCATATCAGAGTTTCATGGATCGCGACAGCAAGAGGAATAGAAAACAAGGCAACAAGAATGCAGAAATCACGATATGCGATATGGCGATTCAATCACAGCCGTTAAATCAAGCTTAGATATGGATCGTTGATGTAACTCCATATCAGAGCTTCAGGGATCGCAACTTGGAGAGGCAAGAACACAATGCAACAGGAATTCCAAAATGCCGAAACCCAATTTAAAGGCAAGATTAATAAAGCTCATCCAACGGCGTAGATTAACCTGAGGGAGATCTGAGGGCTACTGTTGCATGACACAGTGAAACTACTAGAAACCATTGATGGTTTCTACCAGAGGATGCAAAAACACTTCAGGATGACTGACAGAGGAGGTGAAGAGTCTTTGAGAGGAATGAAGATGTTCATGGAGGCGATTGATAGCTGATGAGCATTGAGGAATGTAACTAAAACAGAGAAGGTGAGTTCGACTGTCACAGAGAAGACGAAGAGTCTCAAACTTCCAGAGAGGCTGAGGAATCTTAGTATAACATACAGTGATGCTGGACACGCGGGGCGAACCACCAGAGACGCTGAAGAGTCACAATGATGATCAGATAGAGCACTCGAGAGGTGGAGGATAACAACGCGTAGTCAACATGCAGAGGCATTGAAAACATTGCATGCACAAGGTGCACAGAAGCTATAAATACAAGGTACAGAGAAGAGATGGGTTTGTTTTTGCTATAGGATTTTGTTGTGGTTGTTTTTGGTGAAGGTGATTCATGTGTGAAGAAGGAGGAGAGTGCAATAGCTGAATAACATAGAAGAGGAATTGTTCAGTGAATGGACATGGCACAAAGAGAATAAAAAGGTGGAAGAACAAACAACACAAGTGATGTGAGAAGAAAGGTAATGAGGCAGACAGAGAAACAAAATGCAGCAGAACAGTGATAAGTTAGGTAAGCCATTGTTGAACATCATATCACTGTAATAAATTTCAGTAGAAAAGATTTATATCTCAGGGTGGTTGGGAGGAGCTAGGGAGTACTGGTGTCCTCAAAGGATCAAGTGGGTGCTTGAACACAGGGAGTTGGTGCTTCCTTCTAGTTGGTGCTAGAGAAACCAGGGAGTTGGTGCTAGAGAAACCAGGGAGTTGGTGCTTCCTTCTAGTGGGTGCTAGAGAAAACAGAGAGTTGGTGCTCTCAGAAAGTTGTAGCTTGCAAAACTAAGGTTGTAGCTTCATTATGAGTTGGTGCTCATATGTATGATACTATAAAGATTGTAACCATTACTTATCATATAAAGAAAAAGAGGTTTTTACCCTACATGGGTTTCCTCGGGAAATATCTGTCTCTGTGTTTCTCATATATGTGAATGATGTTGAAAGTGCCATTGTTTATTTCCCTTACATTATTGTGATCATCATTTAGTGTCTCTACAAAGAGTTTAAAAGAACCATAATTGTTTAAGCACGGAGACAATTGATTCACCCCCCCTCTCAGTTGTCTAACAATTGGTATCAGAGCCGACCCCTTTTATCTAAGGGTAGATCCTATAGATTAAACATGTCAAGCCATGAAGGAAATTCAACCAATAAGGCCCCTCTGTTCAATGGAACAAACTTTGCCTTCTGGAAAGTTAGAATGAGAACCTACATCAAGGCTTTAGGTGCAGATGTCTGGGATGTGGTAGATACTGGTTATGTAAAGCCAATAGTGCTAGGTAATAAGGATGACAAACAAGAATTTAGCTTCAACGCTAAGGCCATGAATGCTATCTTGAGTGGGCTTGTATAAGTAGAATTCGTAAACGTTATGCACCTACGAACTGCCAAAGAAATGTGGGACAAACTCATTAACAGTTATGAGGGTAATGAGATGGTAAAGGATGCAAAGCTACAAACCTACATAATACAGTTTGAATAGCTGAAGATGAAGGAAGATGAAACTGTTGGAAAATACTTTCTGAGAGTAGAAGAAATGGTAAATGCAATGAAGGCACTTGGTGAAACAATTGGGGAACCTTCTTTAGTTCAGAAAAT
>ML792980.1:152070-168709 GCA_009831015.1 Picea engelmannii | reverse complement strand
CATTGGTACAATGGTTTGCTTCTGCCATGGAGTCTGAATTTGAAATGTCTATGATAGGAGAACTGTCATTTTTCCTTGGTCTGCAAATTACTCAGAGGCTCGATGGGATCTTCATTTCTCAAGGAAAATATTTAAGAGAAATGATGAAAATATTTCAAATGGAAGATTCTAAACCTGTGGATACACCTATGGTAACTGGATGTAAATTAAGAAAGGATGATGATTCACCTGATGTTGATCAAATCTCATATCGATCAATGATAGGAAGCCTACTGTACATCATAACATCTCGTTCAAACATAATGCATGCTATAGGAATGGTAGGAAGATATCAGGTTGCACCTAAACAAATTCATTTGCAAGCTGTCAAAAGGATATTCAGGTACTTAAAAGAAACAATGACTTATGGTCTGTGGTATCCCATAAATCAAAGTCTTCAGTTGACTGCTTATTCAGATGCAAATTGGGAAAATTGTGTTGATGAGAGAAAAAGCACCAGTGGAGGAGAATTCTTCTTGGGTAACTCCTTAGTAGCATGGCTTAGTAAAAATAAAGGTTCCATTTCTTTATCAACCACATAGGCAGAGTACATTGCTGCTGCTACTTGTTGCACACAAGTATTATGGATGATTCAGACACTTGCAGACTTAGAGGTAAAATATACTGCACCGATCCCAATTCATTGTGATAACACAAGTGCCATCGTTGTGTCTAAAAATCCTGTCCTCCACTCCAAGACAAAACATATTCCCATAAAATATCATTTTCTGAGAGAGCAGGTCACCAATCAGATTGTTCAGGTCCATTACATTCCCACTATAGAACAAATTGTAGACATCTTTACTAAGCCCCTAGCCAAGACACCGTTTGAATATCTCAGATAGAAGTTGGGTGTCATTTCGTTTCACACCTAAAATATTCCATCTTGTTAGGGGGAGATTTGTATTGTTTGATTATCTAATGCCTCCTACAATTACTGCAATAACTCAGGGGGAGCATGTCTCTTCTTTGACATTGATGTCAAAGGGGGAGAAAATAATTCGGGTGCCTTAGTTTCCATCAATGCCAAAGGGGGAGATTGTTGGCAAATGTTTAACATGTAGAGTATGCTTGTTATTGATGGAAAGTACAACAGTGAAGATGGCAAGATAAGAAGGATAAAATCCCTTGGGGATTCGGAAGTGAAAGCTCAGGAGGAACAACATCGAGGAGAAAGCGCGCAACAAATCTCAAGATACAGGAGTTCGCAGAGGAGAAGGAAGACAAAGATCGAGAGTCATTGGATCTCATTCAGAAATCCTGTCAGCCATCAGATCAGACAGGAGTAGCATGAGGTTTACCATCGGGAAAAGCCAAGGTGAAAATCCTGGAAGGAGGGTTGACTCATTGGGGTTTCACATATCGGGAATCCTGTGAGCCAATGCATTGCGGCAGTGGAAAGTACGAAACCCCGATGAGGAGGTTTGGATGCGGTCATATAGGGGGAGGTCACGTGGACCACAAAGCTCAGTCGGAGGGCTCACAAATCCCGGAAGTAGGAGGACCGTCCATCTCAGGGGATTATGTGGACCGTTGATCTGACACCCTGTCGGAGTTTCGAGGATCGAGAGTTGGAGATGTCAAAGAATATTGACATCAAGAATCCTGAAATCGCGATGTGTGAAATCCCGACTAAACCTAAACCTCCAGATCAAGATGTGATCTAGAATGTCGACCTGACTCACGTCAGTAGACCACGTCAGCTAGGGACATGTGGCACAATCAAGAATGACAAGTGTCAGACTGATTCAACATTTCAGGCATATGTAAGTCACAAATCAGAGTGACACGTGGCAGTATTCAACACGTGTCAATCCATGTGTGACATCAACATATGGACACCACGTCAGAGTTTCGAGGTTCACGTGTTGGAAATGTCAAAGAAACAATGCAACAGAAATCCTGATTTCTCGATATGAAAAATCTCGATGTAATCTGAGCCGTCAAATCAAGATCACATCTGAGCCGTTGATTCCAGTCAATGGAGAGGCATCGGGGATCGAGAGTTGGAAATGACAAAGATTATTGACATCAGGAACCCCGATTTCGCAATATGCGATATGGCGATTCAATCACAGCCGTTAAATCAAGCTTGGATTTGGACCATTGACATAAATCCATATCGTAGTTTCGCGGATCGCGACAGAAAGAGGAATAGAAAACAAGGCAACAAGAATGCCGAAATCATGATATGCGATATGGCGATTCAATCACAGCCATTAAATCAATCTTGGATCTGGACCATTGATGTAACTCCATATCGGAGTTTTGGGGATCGCGACTTGGAGAGGCAATAACACAATGCAACAGGAATGTCAAAATGCCGAAACCTGATTTAAAGGCAAGATTAATAAAGCTCATCTAACGGCGTAGATTAACTTGAGGGAGATCTGAGGGCTACTGTTGCATGACACAGTGAAACTACTAGAAACCATTGATGGTTTCTACCAGAGGATGCGAAGACACTTCAGGATGAATGACAGAGGAGGTGAAGAGTCTCTGAGAGGAATGAAGAAGTTAATGGAGGCGATTGACAGCTGATGAGCATTGAGGCCTGTAACTGAAACAGAGAAGGTGAGTTCGACTGTCACAGAGAAGACGAAAAGTCTCAAACTGCCAGAGAGGCTGAGGAATCTCAGTATAACATACAGTGATGCTGGACACGTGGGGCGAACCACCAGAGAAGCTGAAGAGTCACGATGATGATTAGACAGAGCACTCAAGAGGTGGAGGATAACGGCGTGTAGTCAGTATGCACAAGGTGGAAAGAAGCTATAAATACATGGTAGAGAGAAGAGATGGGTTTGTTGTTGCTGTAGGAGTTTGTTGTGGTTGTTGTTGGTGAAGGTGATTCATGTGTGAAGAAGGAGGAGAGTGCAACAGCGAAATAAAACAGAAGAGGAACTATGCAGTGAATGGATATGGTGCACAGAGCATAAAAAGGAAGAAGAACAGACAACACAAGTGATGTGAGAAGAAAGGAAATGAGGCAGACAGAGCAACGAAATGCAACAGAACAATGATAAGTCATGTAAGCCATTGTTGAACATCATATCACTGTAATAAATTTCAGTAGAAAAGATTTATATCTTAGGGTGGTTGGGAGGATCTAGGGAGGATTGGTGTCCTCAAAGGATCAGGTGGGTGCTTGAACACAGGGAGTTGGTGCTTCCTTCTAGTTGGTTCTAGAGAAACTAGGGAGTTGGTGCTAGAGAAACCAGGGAGTTGGTGCTTCCTTCTAGTGGGTGCTAGAGAAAACAGAGAGTTGGTTCTCTTAGCAAGTTGCATCTTGCAAAACTAAGGTTGTAGCCTCATTATGAGTTGGTGCTCATATGTATGATACTGTAAAGATTGTAACCATTACTTATCATATAAATAAAAAGAGGTTTTTACCCTGCATGGGTTTCCTCGGGAAATATTTGTCTCTGTGTTTCTCATATATGTGAATGATGTTGAAAGTGCCATTGTTTATTTCCCTTACATTATTGTGATCATCATTTAGTGTCTCTACAAAGAGTTTAAAAGAACCATAATTGTTTAAGCATGGAGACAACTAATTCACCCCCCCTCTCAGTTGTCTAACAATCTTATCTATGATAGCTGAGCTATTCTAGAATTCGAAAGATTTATTTGTCTTTTCATCCATCTTTTTGAGATTGACTATTTCCAATTTTAACATGTGACACATCTCTTCCTTTTTAGTTAACTGAATCTTCAGGGATTCTTCCACTTTCTTAGCATGGTCAAGTTGAGTCTTTAGATTGATGACTATTTCTTATGTCTCATCCAATAATTATTTGCATTTAATAGTTTTTTCATATGCGTTCAATTCTTCCATATATTTTGTTAGATCAAAAACTTTAGTTTTCAATATTTTGATTTCTTCCTCGTATTCTGGTTGAATCCTTTTAAGGTTGATGGCTTCTGATTCAAACATTTGGCATGATTCTTCCTTTTTAGTTATTTGGATCTTCTGGGCTTCTTCCTTTTTCTTAGCTTCTTCAATTTGAGTCATTAGATCTGCATTAGTACTTTCATTTATCTTTTTGATGTTGATGATTTCCAATTCCAACATGTGGTAATAATTTTCTTTCTTAGTTAACTGGATCTTCACAACTTCTTCACTTTCTTTAGTTTTCTCAAGTTGAGTTTTTAGACTATTAACCAATTATTCTGTTTCTTTTAGTACTTCTTTTATTTTATTGTCATGTGTCTTTAATTCTTCAATTTCTTCCATTAGATTAACAACTTCAATTTTCAAGCTTTTGATCTCTTCTTTATTTTCTAACTGAATCTTTTGCTCAAGCTCTTCTTGGTTAGATTGATCTAATTGTTGTAGTAGCAACATATCGTTTTGTTGAAGTTTCTCCAACTCTTCTAGAGTGCACATAGTTGTGTACTCAATATTGTGAAGAGCCTCCACAAGAACTTTAATATGTATATAATTTCCCGGTTCCATACAAATATCTTCTATTGTAACTGTAACATTAGTATTAAGATTATGCAATTTTTCTTTAGTGACTACTGAGGTATTCCTTAATGGAATTATTTCCTTCATTTATGTCAAAGGATTGAATTAAATCCTTGATGAGTTTGACATGGAGTGTTACACATTATTTTCATCATCCCTATGAATGTTAATGATGTAAAACTATTTGTTTCCTTCATAGGGGTCAGTGGCCTGAATTCCTGAAGAAAGAAGGGAGAAGAACTTTTCCTGAGAGAAGAAGTTGTATTTTCCTTTCTAAAAACCCTATTAAGGAGGATTTTTGTAGGTTGTACTATACATAGGGTGCATAAATGCCTGATTTCTGCACCTTGCTCTATATCTAGGTTGCGGAGTTTCCGCAGGCTGCACTATAGCTAGGGTGTGGAAATTCCTGTACATGGGAAAAACGGGTGTCTTCTCAATGCTTCTAGAAGGAGAATATTCTATGGTGAGGTGGCCTCCAAACGATTTGGATCTTACTCACTTTCATGATTTAGTGGGATCATCCTAACTTCCTCACCTTATCCTCTTCAACTTATAAAAGGAGAGGAGCTCTCATGGATAAAGTTAGATTGGCTTGTTATTGAGTTTTGTAACTTGGAGTTTTTGGAGCTTGTATGTTGGCTTTGAGATTTTCTTTGTCAAGATAGATTGTGAGTAGCTATCAGATCTATAGTCTCAAAATCCGTGGACTAGAAGTGTGTGGGAAGCAAGGAACTGTTGGAAGGAACTTGACAACATCAAGGCATCTGATTGTATCTTTCTTCCATATTATATAATACAGTGGCGTGTTTATTTCTCATAAAATCATTCTCATTTTATTACATGAATCCTTGATCACATGTATAATATTTCATTGAGTATACTATTGTTTCTTTCACTTTGGTTGGTTTGTGTCATTGCAGATCCAATATCATAAGAGCACCGAAGTAGAGCGGGCACAACAAAGACATAAGGAAGTGATATTTAAAGGTATGTCACTCATATCTCGTTTGATAGTATATTCAATGATTAGAGCCTAGGGAAAGTGCCATGTCATGTCTTGTTTTGTTCTAGTTTTGTAGTGAAGCTAGGGGGATTGATTTGTGTCTGCACTTAACAATTAGCCCGATAAAAAAATTGGCGACTTCACTGGGGATCAAATTGTTTTCCTAGTTTGTCTTGCTTTCTTGATTCAATTGCTTGGGTTCTATTTTCTAAGTCACTAGGAGATCCAACTTGACTCTTTGACTGTTTAAATTCATTGGAAAACCTTCATACTTTTTATTTTTTCCATTTTTTATTTGATTTCCACACCCTACTTTGAGGGACAATCTAGCGATATAGGATTGTCGCACCCTACCTGTTTAGACCAGTGCAGAATTTTCGCATCCTACCCATATCTGGCCTGCAGAAACCTAGGATTGACACACTGTGTTAGTCTATAGCCTGCGACGATTGTGAAAATTTTGATTTTTGATGGTTTTTCCTTACCCAGATCTTGGATTTGGTTTTGGGGTGAATTTTTGGGTTTGATTATGATCTGTTTACAGTCTGCCTGATAGTTTTTGAGCTGCTTTTAGCCATCTTTGCTTTGTTTTCTTTTGAAATATTTGGTCTCTTTCTTTGAGTGTCTTTCAATTACAAAGCATTGTTTTTCTTTAGAATTGTTTAATGAAAAAAAACACTTATTTTTTTCTGAATAAATCATGTTAAAAGAGAAACTTTGTTTGGGTTGCTTTTGTTTTGAAAAAGTTCTCTATTGATTTTATTGCCTCTTTGAAACAAAAAACTTTTTAATTTCTTGCTTTATATTATATTGGGGGTATCCTTGCATTTGAAGTAGCGAAATTGCATGGTGTTTGGCATATTTTAGTATTGAATCCTAACATTTTCTCCCCCTCATGGCCCGGGGGGGGGGGGTGGCAAGAATCATGTATTGGTGTATAGTCTCTTTTTCTCATTTCTTAAAGAATATTGATATTGATGAGTTTAATAAAAATTTTGGGACATTGTGCATTTGGGAATGATAAACGTTTTCTCCTTCTCGTAATATAGATTTCATTGAAATGAAATATTTGAATTCTCATTTATTTTTCATTGTTTAGAGTCAGTCAAAACATCATGTACTCCACGCCATTTTTCTCTTGAGTAACAATAACCTTAAAATAAATCGCTTCTAAAAATTGATTAGACATTTTTATATTTTTTGGTAGAAAACCTACATTAGATTGGTTGTAGGGATTTGGAATAGGTGTGAAAGATAACTTTCCAAAGATGCAAACAAACATAGAATATTGAGTTAGGGAGTGGTGAAATCCACTTGCTACATTTTGTCCTGGGAAGCACTTCTAACACAAGGGTCAATCACAAGGTCGCATTGAGACTGACAGAGTTACTCACCTTGCTTTGTTGTTCTTGGTGTAGATATTGCGCGTATTATGGGGGTCGCTTGAAAAGTATACCCACAATGATGAGTGGGAGCCTTTCAAGTTGATTTTGAGCTAGATACCCTGCCTTTGCGCGTGGATTGAACTGTCGACTATTTCCCCAGGAATCACTTTAGTAAATTGTAACCTTAGTGGCCTATCTCTTTAGGGTCTTTACATGAGGTGACTGTCGAGGGGCAAGTCTTCACGGTACGTGGAATCAACGTTGACCAAACTCACTCGGGCTCCTTGGAGGGTATACCCATGATTATGTGTGGGAGCTTGCACCAGAGTGTAAGTCCGTTAAGTAGGTCGTCAACGTAACTTTTCCACCTGCTCTATCTCAACCCCTTCTTGCGTTGTTCCCATGACATTGGATTTCATCACCAACTAGTGTGTTCATTGTGAGAAAATTTTGTATGCTTGTTTGCTTACTAGATTTTTAGCGTGTGCTGTTTGTTTTCCCTAGTGGACTCTAAGTTGGCTTTTTGTTTTTAATGGCATCATTTCCCGGAATGACCAATGAAGGAACCTCTACTCCAGGGGAACCTTTTGTTTTTCCTTCTTACGGAAACATTGGTCCTCCTCACATCGCTACTTTGAGCCTTCTAGGTCTCACAATTGGATTACCGGTATGGTTATTCTCCACTTAGGTAGTCCCAAATGCAGTTAGTGCTTCTTTTGTAAGTAATTTCTCCCAAGAAAATCAACCTCATGTTGATCCTTCACCGTCTTCACCAGTAAGATCTTCTTCGCCTTTCAATTGCAAGGTATTCTTCCCTTTCATCCTCTTCGCTGAGTGAAAGATCTCGAGTTAGTATTTTGTCCTCTCTTGCTTGGAAAGCTTTGGGTTATCCTCATCTTTTGTTGGTTACCCAAACTTTGTTTTCTTTTAACAAAAGAACTAGTCACCCTTTAGGGATCCTTCCTCAATTTCCCATAACTTTGGGAGGGAAAACTGTCTTTGTTGATGTCATGGTAGTCCAAGACCCCTTGGATTTCGATTTACTACTTGGGTGAGATTATGTCTATGCAATGAAAGCTATTGTGTCCACTTTTTTTCGTATGATATCTTTCCCACATGATGGAAGAATGGTGACTATTGATCAACTTTAATTTTTTGGCCCTGACTTGACCATCAATTCAATAAACTCCCTAAATGGTTCTTATATGCAGACGGTATCACCCCCGCCACAGGTCAATTATGTGGCGTTGTCTCCCATGTCTTCAGTTGTCAATGTAGATGAGTCTCCCATTGTAGGCTCAATATCTTATGACTTGGATCCAGTAGTTGACATGGTGATCTCTTCAGTGGGGCTATTGGAGCCTAATATCCTTACCCCTATCGTGACCCTCGACATGTGTTCCTTTTAGAGTGTGTTTCTTCCATTGAGTGAATAACTCTTGGAATCCATGACTGAGTCTCGTCCCTTGACATGGTGTCTTTCTAGAGCACTGTCCTCTTGGAATCCATGATCAAGAAGAGGGGTTTGAGCATGGTTTTTTGATTTTAATCTCGTTACAAAATGAAACCAATTATGAGGATAGTTTTTCATCTCAGTGGAAACCTTGTTAAAAAATGAAACAGAGGTCCGGGGACTGAACTTGGATTCATGAGCATAGTTCTTCTCCTGTGTCAAGCTCATTAAAAAATGAAATAACTTCCCCCTCTTTGTTTGAGTCGAGTCCTTCGTTTAGTATTTGAAGCTCCATTTCATCTGCCTGCATTGTTGGATGAGATGAAGTTTTGGGGGAAATGCTTCCAGCCTCTGGACTTCATGCTGAAGTTGAGATGCTAGATTTTTAAGCTGGGGGCTAAGTACCAACAATGCAAATCTATGAACCATGCATTGGGAAGTCACAAGAATATTTTCCTCTGGTTCAAGCTTGTGTAAAAATGAAACCAGGTCCAAGCATAGTTTTTCTTAGTTTTTAACCTTGTGTAAAAATAAAATCTATCCCAAGCATAGTTTTGTTTTTTTTTAAATCTTGCATAAAAATGAAAACAATCCCGAGCTTAGTCTTTGTTCTTTCTCATGCTCATAAATACATGAGAATAAGTTATCGAGCTTAGTATTTGTTCTTTCTCATTCTCGTAAATCAATGAGAATGTAATTGAGTATACTTTTATCACTTTTTCAAACTCGTAAAGGTTATATGAAAAAGGAACCTCTTGGATTTCCCTTTAAGCTCTTTTCAGACTCTCTAAACATGAAAAGATTTCTGAGCAACCTTGTTCTTTTCACACTCGTAAAAGTATTTGAAGAAAATGTTTGATGGGCGATAGGTTATCACTTTTTCGGTCTCATCAAACTAATTTATGAAAAAGGAACTGAGAGAGTTCTCTTTAAGTGTTTTTCAGACTCTCTAAACATGAAAAACCCCCGAGTTTTCTTTCTTTGGACTCGTAAAAAAAACATCGAAAGGCCCATGTGGGACTGAACCACTCCTTCCTAGGGTTCATTAAACATACTTCGAGGGAATCGTCTGAAGGATGAGCTTACATCTCAAGCATATGTTATCCTCCTCAAGTTTGTGTAAAAATAAAAAGGTACTTGCCATAAATGGTGGGGGAAAAATTGGGAAAGAAATGTATCTAAACCATTCTATGGAAGAGTCTCTTTTGAACATGACACCCTTTCACTCGCTTTGTGTCTAAGTTGGAAAATACACTTGTCTCTTGATGATACTCCTTTATAATATTACAAATTGGTCTGTGATCCCTGTTGTTGAGACAGTGTTTCCAAGAAAGTTGTCGAGTCATCAATATGTTCAAAGAGAAGTTCAACATGGAAAGCCTTCTATTGCATCGGCCATTTCTGTAGTCCTTAAGCCTTCTATTGCATTGACCATCCCCGAGTCAATCCTGAATCACTTGTTACTATGATCTACCTCAAATAATTTTACTCGTTTCGTGTCATTGATGGAGGATACATTAAGGCCTTCTTGCGACGAGTCTTTTCCTATCGACTTCAACTCATTATCCAAGAATTAGGCTTAGAAACCAATTGGTACTTTGGAACTTGCATACCTCAATGGCAGGTTTCCTCGCTTTCAACAATGGGTTTTCATTATTGACCCTTGATCGGGAGATTCCGTCAAGTGTTCGACTTCAACTCATTAATTCACATTCGTTGAATTGTACCAGAGTACCTTGGGCATCATTGACATTAATGATGATTTCCCTCACACTTGTTAACGATATTCATTAATGACCGGTAATCAAGTGGTTTCTACCATGTTCGACTTCAACATATGTATTAACATGGTTAGATTCATACTATAGAGTGATGGAGATGAAGACCATGGATCTTTTATGACAGATTCATGTTGCATTGGAGTATATTCAGTTTGTATTGTTGCATAGATCCACATTGTATGTCTCGTGGCTATGTTCAAATTTGAGTCTTTAACACATAGATCCACAGTGTATTTTTGGTGGCTATGTTCAGATTTGAGTCATATTGGCATGGATCCATAGTGTATGTTTGGTGGCCATGAACTGTATTACTGGACATGGATATTTTCATGCTCACATTTATGTTTTGAGTCATTAGTATTCTGAGTATGGGAATGCCTACCTCAGTGATGATATATTATTGTACTGTATTTCCTTGTTTGTTGGCAGTTTTTCGACCGACGTGTTCCTTGTTCCCTACACACACTCGACAAATTATTTCAACTATCACTCTATTTTAACTTCATACTTTGGGGGGCTCTTTGTTACACATTATTTTCATCATCCCTATGACTGTTAATGATGTAAACCTATATGTTTCCTTTAGAGGGGTTAGTGGCCTGAATTCCTAAAGAAAGAAGGGAGAAGAACTTTGCCTGAGAGAAGAAGTTGTATTTTCCTTTCTAAAAACCCTATTAAGGAGGATTTCCACAGGTTGCACTATACACAGGGTGTGGAAATGCCTGATTTCCACACCTTTCTCTATAGCTAGGTTGTGGAGTTTCTGCAGGCTGCACTATAGCTAGGGTGCGAAAATTCCTATACGTGGGAAAAACGAGCATCTTCTCGATGCTTCTAGAAGGAGAAGATTCTATGGTGAGGTGGCCTCCAAACGGTTTGGATCTTACTTGATTTCATGATTTAGTGGGATCATCCTAACCTCCTCACATTATCCTCTTAAGATTATAAAAGGAGAGGAGCTCTCATGGAGAAAGTTAGATTGGCTTGTTATTGAGTTTTGTAGCTTGGATTTTTTGGAGCTTGTATGTTGGCTTTGAGCTTTTCTTTGTCAAGATAGATTGTGAGTAGCTATCAGATCTACAGTCTCAAAATATATGGATTAGAAGTGTGTGGGAAGCAAGGAACTGCTGGAAGGAACCTAACAACATCAAGGCATCTGATTGTATCTTTCTTCCATATTATATAATATACTGGCATGTTTCTTTCTCATAAAATCATTCTCATTTTATTACATGACTCCTTGATCACATGTATAATATTTCAATAAGTACACTATTGTTTCTTTCACTTTGGTTGGTTTGTGTCATTGCAGATCCAATATCACAAGAGCACCGAAGAAAAGCAGGGACAACAAAGACATAAGGAAGTGATATTTAAAGGTATGTCACTCATCTCTCGTTTGATAGTAGATTCAATAATTAGAGCCTATGGAAAGTTCCATGTCCTGTCTTGTTTTGTTCTAGTTTTGTAGTGAATCTAGGGGGATTGATTTGTGTCCACACTTAAAAATTAGCCCGATAACATGGAGTTGTATCAAATCCTGCAATTTATTATGATTAGAAATCTCTTTCTTAGTATTATGTTCTTCAATTTGATTTGAATTCTCCTTTTTTTTATCTTGTTCCTTATCTTGATAATAATTTTCTTCTTCTGAGTTTTGTTCTTTATTATGACATGAATCCTCTTTATCTAAGTCTTGTTCCTTACTTTGATAGGTTTTCTCTTCTTCTTGTGTTTCATTCTGATAACAATTTTCTAGCTGGAGCCATAATTCTTTAGCAGATTTGTAGTGCCTCATCTTTTCTTTGACTTGGTCTGACAATCCATCCTGGATTGCTTTTAAGGCTATTGGATTGTTTCTCCTTGCTTCCTTTGCAATTTTTGTTTTTCTCTTTGAAGTAGTTAAGTTCCAAGGCTTACTTACTATTGAATCCAAAACTCCAAATCCTCTTGACTTTAGATATCTTTTCATATTTTCCCTCCACGAAGAATAATTTAGTCCATCAAATAAGGGAGCTTCATTTGTGGAGATAGCCATTTGTCCACCCATTTATTCATAATCTACCTTTTAGTGTTTAAACTGTGCTGAAGGCACCCACTCTGATACCAATTGTTTAAATGTACACTTGACACTGAGAGGGAGGGTTGAATTAGTGTCACAAAAACTTTGGACAATTTTCTACTTTTCATAAATTAATTGAGCAACATATATTTATTTCAATTTCTCAACCAATATATAAAAGAATAAATATTTTATTTATTTATTTAACTTGAATGAATACATAAGATCAATATTCATCTTCAAACAATTATGAGAGACCCAACTCTATGTTACAAGACCTAGTTCTAAGATCCAACTGAGAAATGAGGAATCCAACCCTCATAACAAGTCCTAGATTGTTGATCTCAGATCCAACTGAGATGTGAGGAATCCAATCCTCATACAAGACCCAACTTGTAAACATGCACCAACCTGATAGAATGAACTTTAATTCAATCCATTATATATAAATATATATACTTCAACAAATTCAACTACATATTTGTTCACCATACTTCTTTGTTTATATAATCTTCCAATTGGTGTGAACTTGAATGATTGTGTCTTTTGACAATGAATCATTGCACCCTTTCATTCATTTTAAAAATAATAACTTCTATTATTATTATTACTAATAGTTTGTTAAAGACTTCAAATCCTTTGTAAATTGTTTCAACATTTTAACCCATCATTAATTATTGCAAACATGTGCTTCCTTCAAACCATTCTTTTCAAATGACTATGGGCTCATTACTACAGACTTAATATCCATTTCCACTTCCTTCAATATTTTCATATAATATCATCAGAGGGATAATTCAACATCATATATATGTTGATCAACCTTCAAGATTTGATCACATTCATGGATTGACTTCGTTATTTCGATCCCACATTTTTGCTGCATCCTCAGTTCTCAATAGCTATGAATCAAGTTATTACTTCTCTATCTGGTGCATTTTCTTGTACCTGGAATTGACAGGTTCTTATCTTACGACTACCCTTTATTTCATAATATCCAAACTGATGTGACCAACAACTAGATACGTAAGGTGCATGGTTTTTTATGTTTTAGCCCGTAGGGACTTCATTTCACCAAGTGACCATATACCATGAGCAGTTGGAAATATTTCCATTGATGGCAAAGGATGAGGCAAAGGAGGAAGAAGAGATTTCATGTTAGGAAATCAGTGTATGGTTGAGTTTTGGATGGGCGCGTATGATTTTTGTAGAGCTCCGCTGACATCCATCAGATCTGCAAAAGCTGTGAGGGAGATAAGCCATCAGAGAATCGGGGATCGGGACTTTAAAATGTCTAGTTCACTTGACAATGAAAACCCCAAAATTGCGATATGTGATTTCGCGATTTGATCGCAGCTGTTAAAGCAAGCATGAGATATGGATCGTTGATTTTCTTCATCGGAGTTTCGGGGATTGGGATTTCAATATGCAAAGAACACAATGCAACGAAAACCCTGATTTTGCGATATGAAAAATCACGAGTTAATCACAGCCGTTGGATAAGAAGTGATATGGACCGTTGATCATAGCCCTGGTCGGAGTTTTGGGGATCGGGTTTTTGAAATGTCCAATTCACTTGTCAACAAGAACCCCGAAATTGCGATGAGTGAAATTTCAACTGAACCTGAACCGTCAGATCAAGATATGATCTAGACCATCGATCCAACTCACGACAACAGACCACGTCAGCTAAGCAACACGTGGCACAACTAGGTAGTGACAAGTGTCAGAATGATTCAACATTTTAGGCACATGTGGGTAACGAATCAAAGTAACACGTGGTAGTATTTAACACGTGTCAAACCACGTGTGACGTCAGTAGAGGCATCGACGATCGGAACCTTCCATCTGAGGGACAGGTGTCAAAGATCAAGGCACCGTCGGCATATTGGCCATCGGGAAATCGAATTTCCTGAGGTCGAAGGAAACGAGACATTGAAAGTCTCGAAATCCTGAAGGGATCGGGACCGTCCATTTGAGGGACAGGTGTCGAGATCAAGGCGTCGTTGGCATTTTGTTCATCGGGAAATCGGGGATCCCGCTGACAAGAGTTTTGTGCAATTCAGAATCGTGATCCGTGAAACCCTGATGAGTAGGGGCCAACTGTCAGCGTGTGTAGGGACACATCAGGGATCGGAGGATCGAGAATCCTGAAGGCATGTGCATGGGAGCATCCAAAACCCTGATTTCACGAAACGCGAAATCGCGAGTGAATCTGGATCGTCAGATACATAATTGATTAGAACCATTGATTTAAAAAGGGGCGCACGTAGATCTAATTCAAAATTTTAAAAAGGGGATCGATTTCCCCCAAGAAATAAATATGAGACTCGATGAGCATTGAACGGGTCCTGGACCAATGGTCTTAAGAAGGGGTTGATGCTCTTCCTACAGGTGATTCGACAGAGGCAAAGGAGGACGGTGATAGGTTGCAGAGGTCCTTTTTGGAGGACGCGGAGGCCATTTTCTGACAGTAGGGATATCTACTGGTGGGTGAGGTCATTTGTGCAGGCCGCATGGAAGGTTTGAGGAAAGAGGAACCTCCTTGTGGTAGTCAGGTGACAGATCTACATTGACAGAGAGATCTCGGCTGTGGGTTAAGAAACCATGAGAGTAGATGCATCATTTCCAGGTTTATTGACTTGTTTAATGTGTGTCTTTTGGTAACTGCCTGGAAGTCTGTAGATCTGTGTTTACTCTTGAGATAATTTCAGTTACTGTCATAACCACTAGATTAAACTGCCTGATCCAGTGTGAAAATTAATGAAACATGGTCAACAGTGAGTATGAGGGTTAAATCCTTCAGTAGTAGCAATCTACCAGTAGAAATTGGTGCTATCTTCAGGGGGTTGAAGCTCCCTTCTAGGAAAGGCTGGTAAATGAGAGAAGGTTGTAGCCTTCTGCAGGTAGAAGCCTACGTACTAGTATGAGTCTGCACTAGTACATTGTTGTAGAATGTTTTCTTAATAATAATCATTGAAGACAGAGACAACGACAATGGTGGTTTTCTCCCGATTTGGGTTTTCACCTTAAATCCTAGTGTTCATGTATCCTATTCATCTGTGTTAGTTTATTTTGTTATTACTGCACTGGATTACTGCTTAATAGACATCTGATGAATGAAGAAATTCATAATAAGATCTATGGATGCACTACTGTTTTCATAAGAATATACAACAACTGGTCTCTATAAAGTAGACTAAGATTTTCAGTGAAAGAAAAGTGAAAAATCGATTGATAGCTCAAAACACTGATTCACCCCCCCCCCTCTCAGTACTTCTCAACAATTGGTATCAAATCCTGGTCCTTCTGAAAAGGCTTAGCCGCTAGAAGGAAGATCAATCAAAATGAGCAATCAAGACGGAATGGCATCTATTAGGCCTCCACTCTTCAATGGAAACAATTTAATCTTCTGGAAAACAAGGATGAGATCTTATCTTCAGTCTCTGGGAGCATATGTATGGGCTATTGTTGAAGGAGGATATCAATATCCATCTGCAATACCAACAGATCCAACAGAAAGAAAAACCTACGAAACAAATGCAAAAGCAGTCAATACTCTGTTAGGAAGTCTAACCGAATCAGAATTTGTCAAAGTCATGCAGCTGAACACAACAAAGGACATATGGGACAAAATCATTCTAAGTTATGAAGGTGATGCAAAGGTAAAAAGTGCTAAACTGCAAACCCTCAAAATTCAATATGAGAATCTTAAAATGAATAATGAGGAAAGCATTGCAAATTTCTTTTTACGTCTTGATGATATTGTAAATCGCATGAGAAATCTGGGAGAAACAATAACCGAATCTACTTTGGTTGAATTTTTTTTTAAGATCTCTAACTGCAAAATTTGAGTCAAAAGTATCAGCTCTTGAAGAAAAGTAGGATCTTCAAAATCTTACTGTGGTACAACTACATGGCATACTAAATGCTTATGAAATGAGAAGAGGAGGACCATCTGAAGTCAAAGAAGCAGTCTTTAGAACTTCTACAAAAGGAATGGAAGTACAAATAACAGAAGGATCATAGTATATCTCAGAGGAAGATGAGATAAACTTCATAAGGAAACTTCAAACTGGGACAGGACGGTTCAGAGGTAAGCTTCCTTTCAAATGATTTGATTATGGAAGAGTTGGTCATTATGCTGCTAAGTGTCCTTATAAAGAAACATTTAAAAATGGGAAGGAAGTAGCAAGAAGGAATAAGAATCATTTTAGCTCTAAAAGGAGTTTTTATATTCATGAAGATAGTGATGGGTTATCTGACAGTGAGGAAGAATGTGAACAAGACCTTAGACTGCTCATGGCATTTGAAAAAGGATCTAGAAAAGAAAAGGATACTTTTGAGGATGCTCTAGAAGACAATGACTTTCTTGATGAAAACAATAAACTCAAAATCTGTTTAGAAGAGAGTAAAATCACTATAGAAACTCTAAAAAATCA
>ML792980.1:90433-119747 GCA_009831015.1 Picea engelmannii | reverse complement strand
CCTCCTAAAGCTTAAGGCAAAGCTAAAGGGTTGGGACAAAACTGGCTTGGCAATTTGGCAGAGTTCCTTTGCTATGATTTTTTCCTCCTTGAATAGTACCCCTACCCCTCCTTTTATAGGCTAGAGGGAGCTAGGGTTTTTGGCAAACTCTCATCCATGCATGGCTCGGAGTTCCAGTTAATTGACAAAAAGCCTCGTGTCTCGGCGGAAACTTTCCTGATTTTTTGCTTTGTTAGGTACCCGCGGGCTATAGTGGGTTAGCCCGCGGATACCCGCGTGCAGTAGAAGGACAGCAAGCGGTTTCCCGCGCCTAGTAAGAAGTTAGGGCGCGAGTTGCTTGTTTTAAGTGGTTTTTTGAGGATTTGTTCAGCATGGCTTCGGCTAGGAAGAGGCATGAGTAGGCCTGATGCCAGGTAAACCTGTATGGTGCATTTTAGGGTTATAACAATGGGGCCCCGGTTAGTATCTTGGTTCAGCAAGAAACAAAGTTCCATTTCCTTATCTACAGCAGAAGCAGAATATGTGGCTACAACATCATGTTGTACTCAACTTCTTTGGATGATGCAAACCCTTCAAGACTTTCAAATCAAATGTTCATCTCCTATCTCTATTATGTGTGATAATACAAGTGCCATCAATATCTCAAAGAATCATGTTATGCATTCCAAGACCAAGCACATTCCCATCAAATATCACTTCTTACGAGAACAGGTGCTTGAGCAAAAGGTGAAATTGGAGTATATTCCCTCCAAAGAACAAGTTGTTGATATCTTTACCAAACCTCTGCCCAGGGAAGTGTTCGAATATCTCCGACAAAAAATGGGAGTAGTCTCTGCCATGCATAGGATCAGGTCTAATTAAGTACATAAATCTCAATTGGTTGTAAGGTGTTAATGAGCATCTCTAAATGCTCTGGCTAAGGGGCAACATTGATCATATGCAAAGGGTTATTAAGTAGATACAGCATGGCTTCAGGGGGAGCATGGTATTATCCACTCTTTGCCATTGATGTCAAAGGGGGAGGAAAAAGACAAGAGGAAGAGTATTGCCGAGGAAGAGTATTGCAGACAAAGGAAGACTATTGCCATCAATGACAAAGGGGGAGATTGTTGGAAATATTGTCATTGATGGCAAAGGATGAGGCAAAGGAGGAAGAAGAGATTTCATGTTAGGAAATCAGTGTATGGTTGAGTTTTGGATGGGTGCATATGATTTCTACAGAGTGCCACTGACAGCCATCAGATCTGCAGAAGCCGCGAGGGAGATAAGCCATCGGAGAATCGGGGATCAGGACTTTGAAATGTCCAGTTCACTCGACAATGAAAACCTCAAAATTGCGATATGCGATTTCACGATTTGATCGCAGCCGTTAAAGCAAGCATGAGATATGGATCGTTGATTTTCTTCATCGGAGTTTCAGGGATTGGGATTTCAATATGCAAAGACCACAATGCAACGAAAACCCCGATTTCGCGATATGTGAAATCGTGAGTTAATCACAGCCGTTGGATAAGAAGTGATCTGGACCGTTGATCATAGCCCTGGTCGGAGTTTCGGGGATCGGGTTTTTGAAATGTCCGATTCACTTGTCAACAAGAACCCCGAAATCGTGATGAGTGAAATTTCGACTGAACCTGAACCATCAGATCAAGATATGATCTAGACCATCGATCCAACTCACGACAGCAGACCACGTTAGCTAAGCGACACGTGGCACAACTAGGTAGTGACAAGTGTCAGAATGATTCAACATTTCAGGCACATGTGGGTAACGAATCAAAGTAACACGTGGCAGTATTTAACACATGCCAAACCACGTGTGACGTCAGCAGAGGCATCGACAATCAGGACCGTCCATCTGAGGGACAGGTGTCGAAGATCAAGGCACCATTGGCATATTGGCCATCGGGAAATCAGAGTTCCTGAGGTCGAAGGAAACGAGACATCGAAAGTCTCGAAATCCCGAAGGGATCGGGACCATTCATCTGAGGGACAGGTGTCGAAGATCAAGGCATCATCGACATTTTGTTCATTAGGAAATCGGGGATCCCGCTGACAAGAGTTTTTTGCAATTCAGAATCGCGATCCGCGAAACCCCGATGAGTAGGGGCCAGCTGTTAGTGTGTGTAGGGACACATCGGGGATCTAAGGATCGGGAATCCCGAAGGCATGTGCATGGGAGCATCAAAAACCTTGATTTCATGAAACACGAAATTGCAAGTGAATCTGGATCGTCAGATACAGAATTGATCAGAACCATTGATTTAAAAAGGGGCGCGCGTAGATCTAATTCAAAATTTTAAAAAGGGGCCCGATTTCCCCTGAGCAATAAATATGAGACTCGATGAGCGTTGACCGGGTCCTGGACCAATGGGCTTAAGAAGGGGTCGATGCTCTTCCTACTGGTGATTCGGCAGAGGCAAAGGAGGATGGTGATAGGTTGCAGAGGTCCTTTTTGGAGGACGCGGAGGCCATTTTCTGACAGTAGGGATATCTACTTGTGGGTGAGGTCATTTGTGCAGGCCGCATGGAAGGTTTGAGGAAAGAGGAACCTCCTTGTGGCAGTCGGGCGACAGATCTACATTGACAGAGAGATATCGGCTGTGGTTTAAGCAACCATGAGAGCAGAGGCATCATTTCCAGGTTTATTGACTTGTTTAATGTGTGTCTTTGGTAACTGCCTGGCAGTTTGTTGATCTGTGTTTACTCTTGAGATAATTTCAGTTACTGTCATAACCACTAGATGAAACTGCCTGATCTAGTGTGAAAATTAATGAAACGTGGTCAACAGTGAGTATGAGGGTTAAATCCTTCAGTAGTAGCAATCTACCAGTAGAAACTGGTGCTATCTTCAGGGGGTTGAAGCTCCCTTCTAGGAAAGGCTGTTAAATGAGAGAAGGTTGTAGCCTTCTGCAGGTAGAAGCCTGCGTACTAGTATGAGTCTGCACTAGTACATTGTTGTAGAATTTTTTCTTAATAATAATCATTGAAGACAGAGACAATGGCAGCGGTGGTTTTCTCCCGATTTGGGTTTTCACCTTAAATCCTGGTGTTCATGTGTCCTATTCATCTATGTTAGTTTATTTTGTTATTACTGCACTGAATTAATGCTTAATAGACATCTGATGAATGAAGAAATTCATAATAAGATCTCTGGATGCACTACTGTTTTCATAAGAATATACAACAACTGGTCTCTATAAAGTAGACTAAGATTTTAAATGAAAGAAAAGTGAAAAATCAATTGATAGCTCAAAACACTGATTCAGCCCCCCCCCCCCCTCTCAGTATTTCTCAACAGGTGTTAACCGAGTTGGCCCTTTAGCTCATCGCCACTTTTCATACGACCTTGACCTGTGACCGAGGGTAGCGTCTAAGTGCTAACCCAAGTGATTACTTAATTTCTTATCGACGGTCACATTATAATTGCACGTTGAGATGGACGACGTCATTACTTTGAGATTTCATCCTTCAAGACTTCCAACCTCTTACACTATCCTTCCACTATACTCGATCCAACGACTGAGAAAAATTCTAGAGTTTCAACTCTCCGAAGTAGTTACCTCATCTAATCTTCCAGAGATTTAACTCCTCAAAGTAGTTACCTCTCACAAGGATTGATCTAATGGTTAGCATGATTCTTGGAACCAAATCAATGATTTAGTTTTGACCCTTACACTATCCTTCTACTACTTAATCCAATGACTATGACTTAATCATAAATTGATATGGACGACCATTATTTACTTTGGGACTTCCATCCTCTGTAATCTTTCAACCTTCTAGAGTACATTTCTCCAAAGTACATCAGACGTTCGATTATTTTTCTTCTGTAGATGGACGATCCTGGATTGTCCAAAGGTTTTTGTTACACATAAAAAATACTCACTTTGATAGTGTCTTAAGTGTCATCATTACAAAGGTCGCAAGTGTCTCATTTTGCTCACAAGTGTCGCAAGTGACAGGGAAGCATACTGCCATGATGCCTATGTCATGTCTGTAAACGACATTAGGAGGACACTTGGCACATGTCAAACACTTGGTTTGGAAGAGGAGGAAAGGTTAACTGAGCTCATGAACCTTTTTCCATCTGAAAACACTCAAAAAACTAAGTTTTTGGAGGGGAGCACTCCCTTATAACTATCTCAGGAGTGTTGGCGCCCCCCCACAAGCCATCAGGGAGCATTATAGCACTGCATCGACCCTTTTGTAGGAGCGCTCCTATCCTCAGGAGTGATGGCACTCCCCTATACACTACTAGGGAGCGTTATAACGCTCTGAGTGCCATTTTAAGGGAGCGCTACCTATTCTGGGCAGTAGTTAAGTTGTTGAGATGAATGGGGGAAGGATCCTTTCATTCTTGGAAGGCGGTTGGATTCGAATCCCTAGTCCAACCATGATCTTAGGGCAGTTCCTCAACTGAAGGAGGTAAATCCTCAACTTCCCCAAGGATATCTCAAGTGGTTAAAGCCTCTCCAAGGCTATATAAGCAAGCTTTCTGATGGTGAAAGGGGACTGAAAAGGGAGAATCACACCAAACTTATGATCTTATAAGTGGTGCTGGAACGTAGATGATTGGGAAGCAAGAGACCTATGATCTCATAGGGACAAATCGGTGAAGCTATCATCATTCATATCGTGGATCTTTTGAGAAAGGGGTAGAGAAGGAGGACCTGACGAAACTATTGCAATCCATCTACGACTGTAAGCAATGTTTTGTCCTCATTAATATAATTTGCTTGGCCTGTTTCTTTCTAATTTGTGTTCAATCTCACATGAATTTGTCTCTTTAGTAGATAGACCTATTTCGGACTAATATTGATAGAGTAGGAAGTGGTCGTACTTTGTTTGTCTACAGGGCTTATCGAGGAGAGAAAGATTGGAGCTCAATTTAGAGTGTGCAGGGACAAACAGTGGTAAAAGGTACTTCTCTTCTCCTTCCTTCTCACACACTAGTCCACCTAGATCTAAAAGGAAGTCAGTGACCATGATAAGCACTTTCTGTCTTAGAGTTAAGAGTGTAGCTCTTTGAGGAGATCTACTTGTTTGCAGGGAGATTTTCCTTCAACAGTTTCAAACAAATCAAATACCATGACTTAATATATAGTTGAATGAACGGTTCTTGTTCACTTCAGGACTCCAGTCTTCACACTCATTCAACTCTTCCGGAGTAAATTCTGTCGAAGTGCTTATTAGCACTTTTTGCTTGATAACCTCCACAAGTCTAGGAGCTAGGAACATGGGATTAACCATTCTAAGTGTTTGATATAATAGTTATGATTCATCCTAGAAGATCTTAGATCAACGATTATCATTGACTTCAGCCTTCGACACTTCAGGTGTTGGAAGTTTTCCCCGAAGGACAAACTCCCTGAGTGACGTAAATTGATGATGTCACTGCTGACTTGGAACTGGTTGAGTGGTTGCCACGTGTCACTTAGATTTGTGACTTACGTGTACCTAAAATGCCAACTGGACATTAACACTTGTCACCATTTGATTGCACCACTTGTCCTTGCTGACATGGTTTTTACTGATGTAGATTGCCTGATGTGTCACATGTCCTCCTCTTGGATCTAACGGTCGTAGGTTCATATGAATCCTTGATCCAATGACTATGATCTGTTCTAGATCAACGGTATGGATTCATTTTGGCCTTCGAGACTTTGGTTTATTCGCTCCCACTTCCCAATTCTCCCGAAGTGAGATTCCCCAACTAAACCTCGAGTAACTTGACTTCATCTAACAATCCATCTTTGGCGTGAAAATATTAACATGATCCAACGGTTGTCAGGATTTTGGCTATTCATGATCTCATGAATCCTTGATTCAACGACTGTGATCATTTCTAGATCAATGATCTAGATTCATTTCAGCCTTCGAAGATTTGGGTTATTCATTCCCAATTCTCAATTCTCCCAAAGTGATATTCCCCAACTAAACCTCGAGTAACTTCACTTCATATAACGATCCATGTTTGATGCGAAAAAATCAACACAATCCAACAGTTGTCGATATTTCGGTTGTTCGTGACTCTAGGGCTCCAACATTTTTGGGTAGTGGAACTGATGCCAACCCTAGATCTATTGATAGGTGACAATCGATGGTCAATGTCTATTTCGGAACCAAAAATTGCATGATCGTTAACTCCAACATTTCATCTCGCAATGGTTCCCTGTCATTGATCTTCCCTTACTAAGATGCATTGGTCAGGAATTAATTGGATTTTGATCCCAAGGTCCTCCTCTGTAACTCCCAGATCTGACAGTCCTGGTTTGTCCCGAAATCTACATCTGTGGACATGATTTTTCCTTGATTCTTTTGTTTTTTTATAGTGGGGTTTCAATCCCGATCACGTTTCTGCAATGCACTTTCCCTTATGATATTTTGATTAATTCTTTGTGCATTTTATGCACTGATCTTCAATCACTAAACTTCCTGAGCTCTTAATTCCTTGTGCTTTGTTATTTCTTCTGTACATGGATTCTTTGGATTTTCCTATATATCCTTTCTCTAGTTTCTTGTAGTCCATTTCTTTATGGTCAAAGTTATGACAAGAAAAGAAACAACCATTGAAGGTGTTTCCATTCTTGAATTTATTTTGGCTTGAGATATTTGTATTTTGATTTCCTTCTGTTGGAAATATAGCAATACAGGTTGGCATTGATGGCATTGGCATTGATGTAATCACACCTTCCACGAGATTATAGTGTAGAAGAGTGTAAGTGTAACCAGGCAATAGTCTTGTACAAAAAAGAAGACATAATAGAGATCATGATGGCAACATGACCATGATGAAAGAGTTATTGAAACAGAGTGTACATAGCTTCAACTATCACATCAAGAAGAAGAAGAGGAGACTAACACTGTAGAAATTCAACAAGAAAGGTTTAAAGAGGAAGAAGATAATGGTTTTGGAGCATGTGAAGAAGATGTTGAAGCTACTTCAGAGGAGGAAGCTGTTGTTCCTAAAGAACAATTTATGTGGAGACAAAACATGAAATGGAGTCTTTGTATTTGACATTTATCTTCCACTAGACTATCCACAAGTCCCACCTATGGTAACCTTTCTTACAACAGGATGTGGTTCAATGCTCTTTAATACAAATCTATATGCCAATGGAAAGGTCTGCTTAAGTTTTCTTGGAACATGGAGTGGTCTAGGCTGGAAACCTGGGAAGTCAACTCCTCTGCAAGTTCTTGTCTCAATTCAGAGCTTGATATTTGTAGAGTATCTATTCTATAATGGCCAATGTGCTATAATCATGTTTGATGTTACTGCATGTTTGACTTACAAAAATGTACCAACTTGACACAAAGATCTTTGTAGGGTATGTGAAGAATATTCCTATTGGTCTTTGTGGGAACAAGGTCGATGTGAGGAACAAACAAATTAAATCCAAACATGATACTTTCCACAAGAAAAAAAGAGAATCTTAAATATCATGAAATATCGGCTAAAATGAATTACAATTTGAGAAGCCATATCTTTATCTTGCATGAAAAAATTCTGGTGATCTTAACCTTCGTTTTGTGGAGTCACTTTCTCTTTCTTCACCAGAGGTTTAGACTGATATGGCTACACAACTGTAGTATGAGGCAAATCTTGCAGCTACTGCAACACAACCTCTCCTTGATGAAGATGATGATGCTTTTGATAATTGAGAGCTAAATCTACCTATGGTAGGGTTCTGTTCTTAGAATAATGGTGGAGTTGAATACTTTTATCATCTATATTGTTCAATATGACAGAGGCATTGAATGTTGAAAAGACTGTGACTATGTTTTTGAGGAGTGGATTTATTCCCAGCCTGATTGGTGTAATTACACCATTATCTAGCTTGGAATTCAAATTTGATGCTGAATGGGAAGAATTGTAGAAGCATTGGTCAGAAACATGTGGCCCGTGCCCTAGAGTTTTGGATTTAACTGGTACCAGAAACAATTGACCATCTTAGAACTCCTCTTCGAAAGCGATGAATTCAGTGAGCCTATGTTCAATTTAAAATTCATCTGGATGTTTCTCCTTGTGATTGATTCAGGAATTTCTTCTATTGAAGGAATTCAAGAGGGCGAGGCTCTAGTAGTGGCTTCGCTGGCTATTGCGACGTGTATGAGAATTCTGGAAAGTGTGTGTGAGATATCTCCACGAGCACACAGACAGTTGAGAGAGAGAAGGTTTTACATGAAAGGCATGCTCAGATAGGTGCAAGTTTGTGACTATAATTATTGATCCTGGTGAAGCCATGGCGAATGTGAGGAGGAAGAATGATAGTGTTTAGATAAGACTCAACAATTGTCCTATCATGTGATTGACAATGTTAATTAACCAAGTCAATTGGATTCATCCCACATGTATAGAGAAAAAAGATTTACATTGGCTTATAATCATATCCCTCACTATGACTATTCAATGTGAAGTGAAAGGGTATAGGGGTTCTGGGTGTTTGGATTTCACACGAAGATCCCCGACTCGGAGCCCGGGATGACCTGTTAGGCCCCCTACCTTTTGGTCAAAGCGAATAAGACTATTGAAGTAATATTTTTTTATATAACTATTGGCACGATGGTCATATGAGTGACCATGGGCTTAGGAGAGTTCATTGTGTTAGTTGGAAGTGAAACCACCAATTCTATCATAGTTTTTGCATATTGACAATTGTGGAGGTTTGCCAAAAACAAGTTAAAACCCTGCACAACACCATAGATTTCACAGTCACGATTTTTACAAAATGTCAAGGATCATGTGAAAGGTGGATCACACGTAGAAGATGATGGCTCTGTTTGTGAAGTCTTTGAAGATCCAGAAACTGAATATAAATACAAAGATGGTGATGCCAACATAATGGATTTTGAGGTTGAAGAAAACAATGACACTGATGTTGATGCTGATGAAGGGCATGGTGAAAAGGATGATCAACCTGTAGCTTGGAAAAAACAAAGACACAATGGATTAATAACTATGTTATTAAAAATCAAAGGTTATTAGCCTGAAAATGAAGAGTTATGTGGTTATTGAAAATTAATAAAGAGGCATGTGACTTATGTGAAAAGTCATAATATTTCGTATTCAAAAAGTTTTTTTTTACACATATATATACTTGAACATATATTGAAAGCAAGGCGTCTCTCTGTATGTGATTCGTAATGTAATATCTAAAGATTAATGAAGCAAAGGATTCCAACTATATTAAGATAGTTTGATGTCAAGGAGTTTGGTATGAAGTAACCAAAGGAAGGAAGGGAGATTCTTGGGGTTTGTTATCAGAAGATCATTTTTAGAAGCCGAGAAAGTGTTGAAGGATTTTAGCTAAGGTTTAAAAGAAGATCATTAATTGAAGAAAATTTTAGCAGTGATAAAGTTGTTCCAAGACTGAAGTTTTAAATAGAGTAAAAATCTAGAGAGAAAGAGATGAAGTTTGATTGCAGATAACCAGAAGACCATACAAGAAGATGTTGCAATAGACAAGCATAAAGTGCAGCAGTTAATGATTCTATGAAGAATTGATAGTATATTTGTGTGTTTATGAACACCTTGAACATAGTATAGTAAGAGAGTTATAAGTGTTATAACCTGCATAAAGGTGGGAAGGGTGGAGCAAGGGGAAACAAGTCAAAGTCAAAAAGTCAAATCTGACAGGACTTGTGTTAATGGATGGCTGCATAAATGAAATTCAACATGAAGAGAAACAAAGATTGAATTGGATTGTGAAATCAGTTGGATGTTAGCAACAAATTCACATATCAACAATAAAATTAAATAGGGCGGTAGGGTGATGCTAGGGGCGCAGGCTACAAGCATGTAGGGGATCATAGCCTCCTTCTAGTTGCAGCTGGTAAATAGGGTGTCGAAGCATCCTTTTAGTGGTAGCTGATAAACTAGGGGGTCATAGCCTCCTTCCAGTTGTAGCTAGTAAATGAGGTGTGGAAGCATCCATTCAGTCATAGCTGAAGAAACTTGGCAACAGTCTCTCCATCAAGTTGTAGCTTGAAAACAATTTTGTAAAAGAACAATTTATTAATGAGAAAAGAGTTGGTGGTTTTCCCTGTTGGGTTCCACGATAAAATCTTGTGCTCATAAGGGTTTTTTGTTCATCATATATTGCTTAATTGAATAATTAATGTGTGTGCTTAATATCAATTGGAATTAATAAGAAAAAGTAGGCAATATTGATTCACCCCCCCCCCCTCTCAGTATTGTTGGATATTCCATCACCTTCTTCCTTTTTACTTCTATAGCTTCCTTCTTTAACAAAGTTCATGACTTTTAATTTCTTTGTAATTGCACCTTTTCCTTTTGAGAAGGATGATCCTTTCTCATGTTTGTAAATGGTGCTCCATTTGTCATTGTATTCCTTTTTATTGTATCCAAGACCATTTTTGTCATCAACTGATCTTTGACTATTCCAAATATTATCTAGGATAGCTAAGTTATTTTGGAATTTGACAGATTTATTTGTCCTTTATTCCATCTTTTTGAGATTGACTATTTCCAATTTCAACATGTGACATGTCTCTTCCTTTTTATTTAACTGAATCTTCAGGGTTTCTTCCACTTTCTTAGCATGTTCAAGTTGAGTCTTTAGATTGATATCTATTTCTTTTGTATCATCCAAGACTTCTTTGCATTTAGTAGACTTCTTCTGAGCTTTTGATTAATTCTTTATGCATTTTATGCACTGATCTTTAGTCACTAAACCTCCCAAGCTCTTAATTACTTGTGCTTCGTTATTTCTTCTGTACATGGATTCTCTGCATGCTACCTCTCCTGATATTTACAATCATAGGATCATTGTTGATTCTATCGTGATCAACAATGATCACAAATTGCTTCTGCCACAAGGTGATCTTCCTCTTCCCCAAGGTGATCTTCCTCTTCCCCAAGGTGATCTTCCTTTTCTCTAATTATTGTACATGTTTGACTCATGTTGCCATCAATGACAACACACAATAAATAATGCCAACATAAGATTCCACACATTTAATTTTCATTAAGTTAGATGTATAATGTTTTTTTTGTGGGGGAGGGGGAGGATAGTAAGGTCCACTTTAACCTACAATTTGGTCAACTAAAAAAGAATTTATTTCCCATTATATGTATTCGACATATAGATGAATTGGTGTAGGTATTTGGTGAACCAAATTTTGCAAATAATTTAGTTTGGGGTTCAAGATATTCATGAAGTTTTTTTTAAAGATATTTGTACACAAAAACAAAAATTCTATTGAAAGAAAAAAAATATGTTTTTACACATAATTTGTTTTAATTAGTTAAATGTATGACAATAAATATATATCAAAAAAACCTTTTATGAAATGCCCCAAAGGAACGACATGAATATATTACACTTAAATATGAATTACAATTAATTAAAGAGATTGAAGCTCCAAAACAATTTAATTGTTTTCAAGATGATGGTTGTAAATGGTTGTTAACTTTTCATATCCAACATCATAAAGTGAAGAAAAAACATAATTAACCAATTAAAGATAAGCATAATAAAATGACACATCCACAATATAAATGTTGAAATAAAACATGTACATATCACTTTTCATTTCCATCACCTTGGTTATCTTTCTTGTTTGGCATGATAACATCGTTATTATCAAAAATATGTTTTGATTTTGGATCATGTCTTAGTATGAACCACCAATCCCTATATAACACATCTGAGTAAAAAAAACACTTGGTGTAGTGTTTTTGAAAAAAAAATAAGGCTCCTTATTTTCATCCCATATTATCCCACTATCATGATCTTCCTTTACATTACTCCAGTCGAAGGTATCTCACCACTTGCACCTAAAAATAAAAAATTGGAAATTATATAAGAATCCCACTTGCACGATCTCTTATATCTTTCTGATGTAACTTAACTTGCCCTCTATTAGGTTCTTGCATGACTAGATTTTTTGAGCTTGACTTTCACTCCATAGTCTAGTGTGACACATCCATCATTGACACCCCCAGTGTGAAAATGATGACATCCATATGACTACATAGATGGGAAAAACACACTTGTAAAATTGCGAACAAAGGATGGTGTCACACATTTAATAATTCAATCATTAATAATAAAAAAAATACTTATAATTCAAAAATGCATCATAACTTGAATAGTGTATACATAGAGATCATTAGAAAGTTGGTGCACCCAATCCTTATGTTTAGTATATTTTATTCACCATGCAGGTAATAACCATATGCGTCACATTTATCTCTTATCTGGTCATCCACCCAATTATTGGGATAGATCATTGACATATTTTCTTTTAAATATTCAGGATAATGCATGCTTCTACCATTCAATTGTCTGAATTCCTTCTTATCACTACCCCATTTCCTTCTATTCTTTTCATACAATGTGACCCATGGTTGCATTGCCTCCATAATGTAAATAACAAATTTATTGATGACATTACTTTTGAATTGCCTGATGTATTCATGAAATAAAAACAAATAGTATGAAATCAAATATATATTATCAAGTTTAGTGTAAACAATGAATTTCTAGAAATTTAACAAAAGATAAGTGACTTAGTATTTATGATGTACCTTTTTCATTCATTTCGACTTACTCTTTTACATGTTAGGTACACAACGACAATTCATGTTAGGTACATGCTAATTTTTTTCCCAATGGTACACCTGCAACCAAGCACTTTATAAAATATATGTCAAATTAAGAAATACATTTACATTAATTCAATTGAAGATAAAAAAACACAATCACTCAATGATCATTTTCTTAAGCCCCAAGGGGATGTCTAAAGGTATTCCTAATGCACATTGTCTTTGAAAAGAAGTTGGTGGTATAAGAAATTTATAGTTTATTAACAATCATCACCATGAGACAAACTACATATTGCATGCACACCAACAAATCTAAATGCCTTCCTTTTCACAAATAACTCTTTGTCATTGGAGTGTTGTTTAAACAAATAATTTGTGTTGAACAATGATAACCTATAACTATTTATGGACCCTGCAATGTTCCCATGAGTACGTGGATGACCATCAATATATAACATGTTCTTCTTGTTAAAAATTTTGGAAGCATAACCATTCATGCACATACTATATATGGAAATGTTATGTTTGTATTTAACAATATTCAAGTAATCAAACTGACCATAAAGAGGACAAAATATGGTACAAGTGCTATTGACTATTTGGGAGGAACAAATACATGTGAAAAAATAAACAATTCATGATTTTCAACATCTATTTTAGACTTTCCAATCACGTAATTACTACCAGAAAGGATAATTTAATCCCAACATAAGGCATATGATATTTCTAATGATAATATACATGTGTAGCTTTATTAAACAATGATATCATTCAATTATAATTTATCTGTGCACTAAAATAATTTTCTTGGAATATATGTTAAAATGAACAATACTATAATAAAGAGAACAACATCTCATCCTACGAGTGCACATGTAATCATGGCACACCTCGCTTCCCTCCAAAGGGTTTATTGACCTCCTAGTCTTGGATCATTTACAACACTAAGTCAGAGCGACTCCTTGGGTCCCTACGGGCACCTAAAATAACTTTACCCACACACACATGTATCTTCCACAAGTGACCACGGCTGTGACCATGGGTATGTCTCTTCATGGTTCAAAATTCAGGGATATTTTGAATCCTTCCCTTAGCTTCTCTCGAAACGCTCTTCCCAAAGCCCTGAACTCCCGCCACATGTCTCCTCAGATTTGTTGGCCCCACAAGGCTTGAGGTTTCACGACTTTGTGAAACTCTAGATCTATCACTCCAACTTCTGGGTTTCCGATTCCCGAACTCCCTAATCCGTTGCCACGTACTCCTCTGTGACCAACATTCAAGATTGAATCGCAACTTCTGAATCCACGACTCTTCTTTCGTCAAGTTCTAAATTTTTCAAACTTTGAAGTATTGAAGCACTCCATGACTATCCTCCTCGTAGCCTTACCAGATCTGACGGTCTGGAATTATTCATCTCCTTCTGAGAACAAATTTCGTTCACTGGATTTTAGTGAAGACTTGAGGGACTTCTCTCCTTGGATATTTTCCACTATTCTTCCTCCTGAGCTTTACTTCCCTCTGAACAATCTCTTCGAAACTTAGTCAAATTCTCGATCTATCCACACCTTGCAACATATTTCATCCACAACTTAACCCACCTTATGGATGGCTTCACACTCCTTGCGATTTTCCTCCAACTGCTTCTATCTCTCGTGACTGAGATCATGCTATCTCTCCTAAGATTTTGAGTCTGAACACTCTGTCACGCACTCCTTGCGGATGTCAATGCATTCCTTGCAGACATGAGTTTTGCTATCTCTTATGATCTTTTGAGTCGAAACAGACTCGATCACGCACTCCTTGTGGACACTATGCACACCTTGCACTCACTCAATGAAGAGAAACAATTGAAACTCTTCTACTCCTCACAATGACTCATACATTCAACAAACCAAATGCAGTCATGGATTCAAGAACAAGAAATAACTGAGAATTCAAAGATAACATAAGGCCTACCATTTACTCATTCAAATAAGCATGAAACAACATATATTTGGGACAATATGTTCCTCTATTCTATTCATCCAATTGGGAATTACATACATTCACACAACAATTCTCTTCATCTCCCATCTCTTAGCTTACAATGGAAATCTACACACTAGATTCAATAGCCTCTCCTCGACAATAATACAATGCTTTATACAAAGGAACTCTCCTAAGTTCTTCCCTCCAACTACTCTACACTGTATTAATAGAATTGAATGCTATCAACTACTTAATACTTATTAGAATAAATATTGCGTCAGATAGATAAGAGAACAAGATCCAAATTTGTACTGCGATCTGATTCATAAAATAAAATACACTTCCCCATCAATCTTACATGATGGATCAGCCTCCAATCATTAAATATATTCATAACTCAAAACATTTTGTGAGATACTACATTAATACATTGATCTTTTGAAATTCAAAATGTTTCAAAATATGCACTAGTGTGCCCAACTATCTTCCATGCTTGTGCTTTGCTGGTGATGCTCCTGCATCATACTCCTTTGGCTAAAAAACATGGAATCCTGTCCATGAGCTCCTGCACCAATCTTCCATGCTTCTGTATCTCTGCTTCACTGACCCAACTGACATATTCTATTGCTCAT
Source organism: Picea engelmannii (assembly GCA_009831015.1). Classification (NCBI taxonomy): domain Eukaryota; kingdom Viridiplantae; phylum Streptophyta; class Pinopsida; order Pinales; family Pinaceae; genus Picea; species Picea engelmannii. The sequence continues at coordinate 104,573 of ML792980.1, read as the reverse complement.
CCTTTCCACTTTACTAAGTGATGTAGGCACACCACCCCAGGCATGTCCGCTCACAGGATCTTTTCCTCCTTCCTCGTCCTGAAGAATTGAAAGGTTCTTTTATTTCCCTATCGATAAATTTTCCTCCCACAGAAAACTCTTCACGAGATCTCCCTTTGTTCTATCGGGAAATCAACACTAGTCTTATCCTTTGTGATCGGGGTTCCTCCAATCGGGATTTTGACATTTTCAATGTTCAAACCAATTGGCTTACTGATCCCCGATCCTTGATACGCTCCTTTGTTGTCTTAGCCCCTCCTGGCTAAGCCTTCAGTCCACGTGACCTCTCCTTATATGACCGCAACTATAACTCCCATCGGGGTTTCGAGCATTCCAATGTCGAAATACACATGCCCTCAAGACTCACGATTCCTTGAATCCGAAAGCACTCTTTACACACTATCTCTCGTGGCTAGGCTCCTGACTCATATGACTCTCACCCTGTGACCGTAGTCTTATCCCTCGTCGGGGCTACGAGGTTTCAAATGTTGAAAAACACTTGCCCACGAGATTCCTGATTCCCCAAATCCCGATTCGTCGCTATACAGACAGCTGGCTCCCACAATGATGCTTCCCTCCTTTCCAGCGTGCTGACAGTTGGCTGCACAATGGTACCTTCCTCCCTGTCGGGATTTCATGATTTGTGATTTCAAAAGGAATAAACACTTCATCACCAGGATCCCCGATATCCCGATGAACCAACCACCGATGGACGTCCTCCTTGTCGGGACTTTCCCGATGGCGCCGATTTCTTCCATGCGTCCCCTCTGATGGATGGTCCCGATTTATCTGGGGTTTCGAGGCTTATGATGTCCCAACTTTCTTGTCCTCGGGAACTCCGATTTCCCGATGCTAAATATCCCGACTCTCTTCGGATTCCTGACACCTATCTTCCCAAACGGATGGCTCTGATTATGCCGGGGTTTTCACTATGGACTTCCCCGACCTCCTATCCATGGGACTTCTAATTTCCCAGACTCATGACACCTTGATCTCTACCACGTGTCCAACTGACGGACGACCCAGATCTTCCCAGGACTTTGGGGTTTCAAATGTCGAAAAACATTCGACCACGGGACTACTGATCCTTCAAATCCTGATGGTAACCCTCATGCAGCTCCTGTCAGATCTGACGACTGACGGAAAATGACCAACGATCCCACAATTCACGACTCGTAGAGCTTGAACTCCGAACATAGCCTTAGCCTCCTTGCTTCTTTAGCAGATCCAACGGTTGATGGGATTTCACAAATCCTCTCCACAAGATCCTAATCGTCTATGTTCCTCTTGGGTGTCTTATACGGGTGAACCCAGTATTCCTCTATGAAAACTGGTCCTCCTACTCGTAGCTTTGCAATGCTTGTTCAAACACTCCCAGCACAAACACTCTGTGCTTCTTCTCGATGAACTTGAAAGCCTTATCCCTCCTGAGCTTTCTCACACTTTCAAACTCAAAGAGGGTCCTTGCACGCACTCCTTGCGACAGTTCTCAAACACCTCTAAGTGTTGAGTTCTTGTGACTCTGTGCACATCTGCAACAACAGTCCTTCAATACTTCGCCCAGTTTCACGACTGAGGCTCTCCTTAGCCTGTGCACTCCTTGCATGGCTCGTATAACCCAATTTATCTTCTGGGTGAATGAGAACAAGAGTTAGACTATCCAAGCCTTCTATCAATGCACTCCTTGCGAATGACTTCAACTGCACTCCTTGCAGGAATCCTTGCTCATATAGAGAAACAATTGAAACTCATTCCTTCTACTTCCTTTTAGACTTCAGTCTCAACACATGAAATCATATACACAGCATAACAGTAAATGCATAACAGGAAGTAAATAGTCATGAACTTATCATTTAACATACATACACAGAGAACAAACACAACTCCATGAATTTGAATTAAACTCTTCTATTAATCCAAATAACTATACATGGGTGTTTCTACACAACTCTCTGCTTCTCTTCTCAATGTTCAAAATTCTTCTAACTATCCAAAATTATGTTACAATACACAATGAGGGTGCCTATATCCGTTTTCCCTCTTTTCTTCTAAAACTGTCTAATCTAATATTCAATTTTACCTACTTACATTTACTACTATAAATGCCTCCATCTACTTCAGACGAGAGCGGGGCGCTCAAGGTCTGATTACATTATTCCAAGGCACCTTCATTAAATGATCTCTTTTATATTTTGGCGCATCAACTTTAAGGGAAATTTCAAAATCTGTGTTGGACGCCTTCCAGCTATCTTCCGCTTCCGCGTTGGCTCGCTTGTCTCGGGAGATGATCCTTCATCACTAAGTACTCAAAATATGTTTTCCTTCTGGTCTTCTTATCAAACTGTCAATCTATGATCTTTTCCATCTGTAAATTCTCTGCTACATGCATTTGTTTCTCCCACTGGATCTTTCTTTGATCTTCATATATTTCAGCTCCATCCTCCCTGTAAGGATACATGTCTACAATGTTGAATATGGGTGATATTCCCACACCTTCTGGTATCTCTAGTTCATAAGAATTCTCACCAAATCTCCTCAAGATTTTACATGGCCCTATCTTTTTCAACTTTAGCTTATTTTATATTCCTCTTGAGCATCTCTCTTTCCTCAAATGTGCTAGAAATTGATCTCCAACCTCAAATTCAAGCTTCCTCCCGTGTTGATCAGCTCTGCGCTTGTATTCATTACTGCTTTTCTTCAATCGCTCCTTGATCTGATTGTGAAGTTCCTGCATCTCTATAGAAAAATCTTCAGCTCCAACGCTTCTAAACTCGCTCTGCTTCAGATCTCTCAATTCCAATACTCCCCTTGGATTCATCTCATAAACTACTTGGAATGGACTCTTCCTAGTGCTTATGTTCACTGAGTCATTATATGAAAACTTAGCTTGCGATAGAATTTGATCCCACTGACTACGATGTTCAGTGATGACCAAACTCCTCAACAAATATCCTAAGCTTCTATTCACCACTTCGGTCTGTCCATCTGTCTGTGGATGATATGCAGAACTAAAAGATATCTCTGTCCCCAACTTCTTCCACAACGTCCTCCATAAAAGACCAACAAATTTGGTATCACTGTCTGAAACTATGCTCCTAAGAAACCCATGGAGTCTCACAACCTCTTTGAAAAACAAATTCTCAACATGCATTGCATCACTGGTCTTATGGCATGGGATAAAATGTGCCATCTTCAAAAGCTTGTCCACCACCACAAATATGGAATCACTTCCTTTCCGTGTCCTTGGAAATCCCAACACAAAATCCATGCTTATTTCATCCCAAGGCTTCTCTGGAATAGGCAATGGCTGATAGAACCTGGTGTTCTGCTTCTTCCCCTTTGCGTACTGACAAATTTTACAATTGTTCACAAATATCTTCACCTCCGCTCTCATACCTGGCCAATAATATGAACCGTTAAATTGGAAAAATGTTTTGTCATGGCCGAAGTGTCTGGCTAGACCTCCACTGTGCTTTTCCTTCATCAAATTATCCCTCATCGAGCATCTTGGTATGTACAACTGGAATCCTTTGAACAACAACCCATCCTGAATCAGATATTCAGCCCACTGGCTCCTGTCTCTAAGCACAGCATTCACACACACTTCATGTGCTTCTCCAAAATCTGGATCACTATGGTACATTTCCTTAAGGTGATCAAACCCCAAGGTATTGACTTGAAATTCTTGTAGAATCAAAATCCTCCTGCTCAATGCATCAAGAACCTTGTTAGCATTTCCTAAAATATGTTTAATGACAAAAGTGAAATTTTTCATAAACTCTACACATTTATCATGTCTTTGGTTTAACTTCTCTTGTCTGGTTATGAATTGCAAAGAGTGATTATCACTATACAAAACAAACTCTTTCGGTACAAGATAGTGCCTCCATTTCTTCAAGGCTTGAATTATGGCATAGAACTCTTGGTCATATGTGGAGTACTTCCTTTTAGATCCATTCAACTTCTTGCTAAAATATGCAACAGGTCTGTTATCTTGGCTTAAGACCGCTCCAATTGCAACTCCACTCGCATCACACCTCACCTAGAATGTCTTTCTGAAATCTGACAAAACCAAAATCAATTGTTCAGTTATCTTCTCCTTCAATATATTGAAGCACTTCTCAGCCTCTTCTATCCAGTTGAAAGACTTGTGTCTTTTCTTCACTGTATCCATCATTTGAGCACTAATCCCACTATAATTTATGATGAGCTTCCAATAGAAACTTTCTAATTCATGGGAGCTTCTTACCTCAAAGATATTCTTCGGTGACGACCATTCTATGATTACTTTCACCTTTTCGGGATCCATCTTCAACTCATTTGAAGAAATCACAAAACCCAAATATATGAGTTTTGTTTGCATGAAAGTGGACATCTTCAGATGAATCAAAAACTTCTCTTGCTGCAACCTTCTCATCACCAATGTTAAATGTCTTAAGTGATCCCCTTTAGTCTGGCTAAACACCAGTATATCATCCAGATATATAATGACAAATTTACCAATGAAATCTTTCATTACTTCATTTATTATCCTCATAAAAGTACTCGGGGCAGTTGTTAAGCCAAACGACATAAAAATCCATTCATACAACCCCTCATTCATATTGAATGTTGTTTTCCACTCATCACCTTCCCTCATTTTGATCTAGTGATATCCACTTTTCAAATCTATCTTTGAAAAATAGTTAGATCCACTTAGACAATCCATCAAATCATCCATCCTTGGTAATGGAAACCTATATTTGATGGTGATCTTGTTTATGGCCCTCGAGTCTGTACAAATTCTCCATCCTCCATCCTTCTTTGGACTTAATACAGTTGGCACTGCACACAGACTCAAGCTTTCCCTGACCAATCCTTTATCTAACAGATCTTGAACCTGTCTTTTCACTTCCTCATTCTCTTGAGGTGTCAATCTGTACGCTAATTTATTCGGCAGGCTTTCTCCTCGTATCAAATCAATGTGATGACTAATGCTCCTGATAGGTGGAAATGAGTTTGGTAACTCATCCACTACAATATCGGAAAAATTATCTAATAGTTCCTGAACTTCCTTAGGAAAACCCTCCAGTGAATTATTGGTAAGGATAACTCTCGACTTCCTCACTACAACAACTACATATCCTACTCCTTTACTTCCTTCAGGAGTTCCTTCCCACTCATGAGGAGTATGTTCGCGCTAGCTTCATCCTTCAACTTATTTTATTCTATTGGAAACAACATATGCATCCTACCATTCTTCTCTAATGTGTAAGTATTTCTCCTCCCATCATGAATAAAATTTTTGTCATATTTCCACGGTCTTCCCAACAAAACATGATAGACATCCATAGGAATCACATCACACATAATTTCATCTCTATATCCTGCTATTTTAATTTCAACCAGGCATTGTTTAGTAACTGTTACCTGATGACCTTTATACAACCATGAGACTTTATAAGACATAAGATGTGCAGTTGTCTCTAGTTATAGATTCTCCACCATCTCTGTGGATACTAAGTCCCACTGTCAATTATCACCTTGCAAACCTTGTCCTTTGTTTTGCAAGATGTTCTGAACAAATTGTTCCACTGCACTGGTTTTTCAGGTTCTATCTCTTGCTTCAAAAAAACCTTCTTCATCATCAAGGATTTTCCATCCTCTGCATCTTCTGCCTCAACATCCCACCTCTGTGCTTCTGAAATGTGAGCTTCACCTCCTTTCTTCCTCTTGGGGCAATCCCAAGACATGTGTCATGTTTTTCCACATGCATAACATCTCACTTCTCCTTCTCTTCCTCTGGGAAAAGAACCTATACCACCACTCTGCCTTCCTCGAGAACTTCCTCCTCTCTCAGAGTGGTTATGTGGTTTCTCTGCCTCATCTTTGGGATTCTATGATTTATCCTGGGCAATTCCTTTGCCTCTGTTCAAACTTCGATCTTTGTTTTGTTGACTATGCTTCCTGGACAACTTCTCTTCTGCCTTCAACACCATTTGATATGAATCCTCTACTTTTCTGACTGTCGCCATGATGATCTCATCCTGAATATCATATCTCAGGCCATTGATATATCTAGCAACTTTCTCTTCGTCTCTCTCTCTCTGTCTAGCTCTAATGTTCAACTTATAGAACTCTTCTATGTACTCCTTCACAGTCAATCCTCTCTGTCTCAGGTTTTTCATCCTCCTAAAAAAAATTATATGGTAATCCTTGGGTATGAATTTTGCCTTAATCTTGGCTTCCATTCGATCCCAACTCTTGATATTTTGTGTGCCCTTTCTCCTCCTGCCAGACTACAGTTCATCCCACCACAATGTTGCATGTATTTTCAATCTAGTGACAACATGTCTCACCTTTTTCTCCTCTTCGACATCCTCATAGTCGAAATACTTGTTCATTTCTCATATCCAATCAATAAATTCTTGTGTGTCTAAATTTTCTTCATACATAGGGATTTCAATCTTTGCTCTGGAACCCAATTTGACAACTTCTCTTCCACAACATCCTCAACTACAACTTCTTCAACTTCTACTTCTTCCATTTCTGTCTCACTGACATCTCCAGCATTAGGCACTCTCCTCTGTGCTATCTCCATGGCATCCAACCTTGCACGTAGTTCTCTCATTTCTTGTTCCATAGCTCTATTGGCTACAGGTGGGTCAACATGTCTTCTAGGCGACATTGTGTTGACGCTTCTAATATTTCTCCTCCTGATATTGGCTTATTTCTTTTTCTTTTACAGAAGTCAATTTTGTACTTGCTCTGATACCACTTAATGGTGCACCCCCCTTTCCTCCAAATGGTTGCTTGACCTCTCGGTCTTGAATCGTTCACAACACTGAGTCAGAGTGACTCCTTGGGTCCCTACGGGCACCCAAAATAACTTTACCCACACACACAGGTCTCTTTCGCAAGTGACCACGACTGTGACCCTGGGTCTATCTCTTCACGATTTCCACTTCGGGGATATTTTGAATCCTTCCCTTATCTTGTCCCAAAATTCTCTTCCTAAAGCCCTGAACTCCCATCACACATCTCCTCATATTCACTGGCCCCACAAGGGTTCATGTTTTGAGACTTCATGAAACTCTAGATCTCTCACTCCAACTTCTGGGTTACCCATTCCTGAAATCCCTAATCTGTTTCCATGTACTCCTCTGCGACCAACGGTTAAGATTGAATCGTGACTTTGGAATCCGTGACTCTGCTTTCATCAATTTCTAAACTTGTCGAACTCCAAAGTATCGAAGCACTCCATGACTATCCTCCTCGTAGCCTTACCATATCTGACGGTCTAGAATTATTTGTCTCCTTCTGAGAATGAATTTCATTCACTGGCTTTCAGTGAAGACTTCAGGGACTTCTCTCCTTAGATATTTTCCACCATTCTTCCTCCTAATATTTACTTCCTTGGTTCCCTCTGAACAATCTCTTCGACACGATCTATGCACAAATTGCAATATATTTCATCCACAACTTAACCCTCCTTATGGATGGCTTCACACTCCTTGCGAATGTCCTCCAACTGCTTCTGTCTCTTTTGATTGATATCATTCTGTCTCTCATGATATTTCAAGTCTGAACACTCTGTCACACACTCCTTGCATATGTTAATGCACTCCTTGGAGACATGAGTTTCTCTATCTCTTCTGAGATTTCGAGTCGAAACAGACTCGATCACGCACTCCTTGCAGACACTATGCACACCTTTCACTCACTCAATGAAGATAAACAATTGAAACTATTCTACTCCTCACAGTGACTCATACATTCAACAAAGCAAATGCATTCATGGATTCAAGAACAAGAAATAACTAAGAATTGAAAGACAACAGAAGGCCTACCATTTACTCATTCAAATAGGCATGAAACAACACATATTTGGGACAATATGTTCCTCTGTTCTATTCATCGAATTGGGACTTACATACATTGACACAAAAATTCTTTGTGTCTCCCAGCTCTTAGCTTACAATGGAAATCTACACACTAGATTCAACAACCTCTGGCAATAATACAATGCTTTATACAAAGGAACTCTCTTGAGTTCTTCCCTCCAACTACTCTACGCTATATTAATGGAATTGAATGCTATCAACTACTTAATACTTATTAGAATAAATATTGCGTCAGATAGATAAGAGAGCAAGCTCCAAATCTGCACTGTGATCTGATTCATAAAATAAAATACACTTCCCCATCAATCTTATGTGATGGCTCAGCCTCCAATCATTAAAGATATTCATAACTCAAAAAGTTTTGTCAGATACTACATTAATACATTGATCTTTTGAAATTCAAAATGTTTCAAAATATGCGCTAGTGCGCCCAACTGTCTTCCACGCTTGTGCTTTGTTGGTGATGCTCCTACATCATGTAATCACTTCCTATCCTATGGAGTAATGCAATTTATGTGTCAATATTATTAAAATAAAGTTTGGGATGCATGAAACATTCTAATTTCAAATAGAGTTGTAAAGGTCTTTTTTAAGTAATCAATGTGCCTAATTCACATATAACACATTGGTGTGTATGTCTATACTAAATGCAATGGTGCGCTAAATTATGATACATATTGACGATAAACCTCCACATTAACCTTCGCAGTGTCCATAAATTTTTAATTATAAAGGTTTTCACTTCTATTTTTCTTGTAAATTGTTTCTTTGGTGTGTTTAAGTCAACATAGCACACCCACGTGTTTATGTTTCGATGGCGCACCATGGGTCGAATTAAAAAACAAAAAACAACACAAACACTTATTATAATGCATTGAAATATCAAGCAAAAAATTAGCAAGAATTTCATTTTGTAAAAGTGAGTTTATAAAAGAAAACCCTAATCCTTATTCCATTCTTTTGCCAAAAGTTAGTGGGGAGAGTAGTGCAAGAGATTAACCAGAGAAGACTTTGGAGTGGATAGATTTTTTTAAAGAGACAAAGTTCTAAGGGATCACCATAGGACCTCACATATAAATTTTAGAGGATAAATTTAAGGTATATGTAACTTCATTATGTTCATCTCAAATTTTCTCTCAGTCGATTCAAAAAATTCCATATTTTTAAAATTATTTATATTATTATTTACAATGCATTTTCAAGAAAACATAAGGGTTTTAGAGTTACCTTTAGCACTACAAACCCTAATTTTCTTGTTGCTAGTGGGTTTACTCCATGACTATAATCATATTTGTTTTATAGAAATGGATATTTATTGGCTTTGTGTATTTGTATATGGGGCTTTGGGTATCGATTGGATTGGGACAGCTCGCATTGGATCCCAAACCCCGTCATTTTCATTTAAAAAGATTCTTTCTCGGTTCATGGTACGAACTGTATAATAACTATGCACAGGTGTGTGTTTTCTTTAAAACACATTGTTTGGCGAGGAGTTTTTAAAAAACATATTGATTTAATGGTGCAAACTATAAAATAACTATGCATTGGTGTGTAAGACTGTATTAAACACACCATTTTGGTGTTGATTGTTTTAAAAAAAAATGTTATCTTGTTTATCAGTGTGCACTATATAGTAATGACACACGGTTGCATAACATGATATTAAGCACACTGGTGTGTGTTATTATACTATATGCACTGGATAACGTGAAAACAATTTTAGCATGAAATTCTTTACTTAGTTTGAAAATTATATTTCAAATTTATGTATTTTATTATGTAAGCCTTTTATTTATAGAAGATTAGGGAAAAAACTTATAGCAATGAACATGATGGAAGCATATCCCAAGAAGAGAACATATAAAAAAAATTTAAATTTTAATATAAATATAATATGTTTGAATTATTTGTAGGTTTAAAATATTTGTATTTGATAATGCATGTCATGCAAATAAAAAAACTTGAAGAAAATCCAAAATATTACTTAGAGTTCAAGTGGAAAAAAGCGTAAAAGATTTATGGAAATGTTGCAAAGAGAGGAATTAGGTGGATTGAAGTTTTTCTTTGACATTTTACTAATAATGTACTTCTTAATAATAATTGCTAACTTATCTTGAAACATTCAATTTCACATCTGTTGAATGTAATGCAGTGTCTAACAGTGATGGATCAAAAGGGCATCCTAAGAAGATACAAATTACAAAGGATGTAAATGATGATGAATTAGTTCTCATCACATTTGGAATGGTGTTAGAAGTTAATGAGATGGGGGGAAGATCTTATAAAACTATGAAGGATATAGTGGAAATAACATATATATGTTCTTTTCATTTCTGTTACATAAATAATCTATTGACTTCAATAATTACGTTATACATAAACTATAACAAGCGTTTCCAGAGCAAGGTTCAATGAGATATGTGAGACTTTGTATAGTTTAAATCATGTAATAACAATAAATAATCATTTGAAAAGTATTATTGCTCAACAAGTTTTTTTGTAATATGCATATATTAGTCCAAAATATTACCAAAATAACATTTTTGCTATATTTATTTTCATATAAATATTAATTTATTTTTTACTATGTTTTTATTTTTATTTTTTAGGAAGATTGATAAAATTACAAAGGATGAATACATGAAATATGAAACATGTTGGTATGGATGTCAAAACAAATGTACAAGGAGATGGTCTAATAAATGAGCATAAATGAATCGTAGGAGGAACCATCCCAACAACAATGTGCATCAAATGTATGTAATCATTGATTTTTTATTTTCTATTTCAATGTAAAAAGAGTTTAGTTATCGCATGAAATACTAATTTTCAATTGTTTGTTGTTTTAGAAAAGGAAACAAATTGAAATCAATTCAACACATAAAACATGACAACAAGGCAGAAAATGACTAAACTCAAATTTTGTGAGTACTCATGCATTTTTTTATGATTTCATATGTTTTGTGATGTATATATTTTAGTTAATTTACAATCATCCATGGATGTTTTCTATCATGTGCTCACATACAAACAAGAGTCATTTTAACATTTGATTGACATTGCATTAAGTATGGGTTGTGAGTATATGTTGGAGTATCTAGGGTTAATTGAACAATTGTAAGTAGTAAATATGTTGTTTTACTTCCCTTATTTTATAATTAATGGAGAAATAAGAAACCTTTAATTATATCTATGTTTTTCCATATCATATAAAACTTGCAGGAAACAAAGTATGGAATGGATCCAATTGAAGATATCTTGAGGGATGACACAAATCACAATTTTGAAAGAATGTGTATTGTATATGAAGCACTTGCTTCTATCATACACTTTTTGATTTACACAATCATGTAATGATTATACTATAAATGTATATATACTCTTTACACTTTATTTTGATGTTTGTAGATGGAACATGACAAGGTTTAATGTCAAAATCAAGCTAATCAACAAATCATTCCAATTCACCAAAGAATAATATTCCCTATAAGTGATGAAGAAATAAAGCATGCAAGTGACATTAGTTCGAGTGTTGAATGATGATCATTAAAATTGAATGTTACAAGTTGTATATTTTGGAATGTTTTCCTATGGAATTCAAACATTTTGTTAAATGTGGACATATTTTCCCAATTGGATGGCAACATGTTTTTATTTTTGTTTTTATTGGAACATGAAAATATTATATTATATAAAATGTTGTAGCTAGTGCTAGTAGTGGTGTTCATAGGTCCACTTTAGTGTTTCAAAGCCCAGAGTCAAAAAGATATCTGATATTACAAAAGGGATATAACTTGATAGAAATAATACAAACCCAGTATATTTTTGTTGGACTAGATTACAAAATGTACCTCCTCCCATTAAAGGAAAAGGGAGTGGTTTAGTCATTGTCTTTCCATAAATAATACTAACTACTTCCTCGTTATATGAATAAATTTGAACAAATTTCCCACATAAAATAATGCAAAAGAAACACATGATTATCTTTTATGCCGAGTTCTTCCTCCACTAAACAAGACAACATCCAGAATTTGTTGACTTCCCAATATAATTCTTGATTCCACCTCTTTCTCTCTTCTTTCTCGGTTTGATTCCCTTCCCCTTGTTAATAGAGGAGAGGGATGCAAGTGTTTTCTAAAAAAATATGCAAAGGAAAGGGAATACAAAACTTCACTTCCCTTTCCTCCTTTTCTTGTTTTGGTGCCTCCTCAATAATTTCTAGATCATTCTCATGAGATGGTGCCAAAACCCCAAAATGAGTCTCTTTCGTATTGGGTAGAGTTGAATTCTCTTTTCTCTTATGAATTTTGAATAATGGATATGAATGAGACTTTGGGATATCCTCCTCCACTTCATTTTGATCTTCAAGGACCTCAATTCCAATATTAGTGTCCTCTTGAACTTTGGCTAATGGACTAGTTTTAGGATCTAAGTGTACCCTTTCATCTTCCACTTCCTCCTAATCAAGAGCTTCAAATATGTTGTTGGAGAGGTTGGATGGGCTTGACTGAGGTATTTTTGTTGGGTGTGATCCATTGGGATACTACTTATTCCTTCTGTAAACTTGTTTAAATGGTTCATATTCATTATTGTTATGAGAAGTTGGAGCTCAATGCTTTGAAATGGGATGTGTTCCTTGAGCTCTTAGAATGTTTTTTGTAAAGTGTCTATATTCATGGAAAGAGTTACACTTGAAGGTATATTCTAATAATCAAGGAATTAAATATGACTCCAACACTTTATATTGATTTGAATCACCTTCATAAGGCCCTTTTCTAAGTCTATTTCCACACAAATTTTGGCACATGTATAGATATTCGGTTTTGATTTAGCTCAGTCAATAAAGTGGTCGAGCTTGTCTCTAATTTATTTAAGATAATATTCATCTCAAGATATGATGGAAAGGTGCAAAAAAATTACCAAGACAAGGGAAACCTTGATTTCCATGTCTGGATCAAAATATAAGGTCCAATGGGTAAGAAACATTCCCCCGGAACCCATGAAGTAGGGACTAGATATGAAAATATGGTCCCTATCCTCTTTGTATCTAAACAAAAAAATAATAACCTCTACCTAAAGAGTAACCAAAGATGTGGCTTGAAACAATAACTCAATGCTTTACAATCTATACCTTAACTGCTTAGGGGTTAGGCCAAAGGCTTATGAAATTTCCAATTAAGGATTTCTCATGAAACATAATGGATTTCCTTTTTTCCTTTGGAGACATAATGCCCGTCTTTGGAATGGATTTAGCCTTTTAAAAAAATATTCTCTTCACTGGAATATCTCACTAGAATATTTGGAGGCTCTGAGTAGAGAAGCATAGGCTTCCTCCTCTTGATTGAATGCATCCATGATGGTCCAAAGGAGAACCATAACCTTTGTTTGACAAGGTGGGTGAAATGGGAATTATGTATCTTCCTAAGTGGCTTGAAACTAGGAGGGAGATGGTTCTAGACCCAACTGGATGGAAACATGATACCAATAAATGTAACAATTATTTATTAACATTTTAAATATCATAGACCTTTATGTTTTCCCACTTTATATAATAAATGGTCTTTTGTTCATATATAATAAAATGAATTTCTTATTCTATTGTATTGTCCAATGTCATGAAATGTTATGTTGGTGATTAAATATATAGATCATTTACATTATTACAATGAATAGAGGTGTAATCTACTAGTATATTTATTTAAATGATACAACACAATAATTACCATTGTCATTACTGTTATCCTTGCCATTACAAGACATTACAATGCACAAGGTAATATATGCATAGGTGCTTTTACATATGTAATACACACTAGGGATTGCAAATATATATAATATGTATTGATGCATAATATTTATTTTTAAATTCCCAGTGCATATCAAAATTTGGCACATCAAAGCATATTATTGATAGAAGTGCCATAGTGGTTTCAATATCTAAACTACGCATCGAGGATTCAAAAATATATAATATGCACTAATGCATAATATATATTTTTTGAAGCCTAGCCCATTGAGTTTGCTCAAGTGGGTGAGTGTTTTTGTTTTCTGAAATGAGGTTTTGGGGTCGAATCCCCGACCCGGAGCTTGTATAGGGCCTCACTTGATGTCCCCACTGGATTAAGCCTGTAATCAGGACGAATGGTTTACCTCATTTACCATCCACGAAATGTGGGGAAGTAATCGAGGGTTTCCCGTGCTCTTTTCCGAGGGGAGTA
>ML792980.1:65879-79698 GCA_009831015.1 Picea engelmannii | reverse complement strand
ACCATTTCTTCAATGCATGTAGTATTGCCATCATTTCCTTCTCATAAATGGGTTTGTGTAAGTCCTTTCCCTTGAGTGGTCGACTTTCAAAAGTCAAGGGCCTTCCTTCTTGCATTAGGACAACACCAATTCCATTTCCCGAGTTATCACATTCCATAATAAAGGTTTTTGTGAAGTCTGGAGTGGTCAAGACATGAGATTTTCACATCACCTCTTTAATTTGTTCAAAAGATTTAGTTGCCTCTGGAGTCCATGAAAATGCATCCTTCTTAGTTAATGTCATTAAAGATGTTGCTATCCTTCCATAGTGTCGAACAAACTTGCGGTAGTAACCTGTCAAACCCAAAAATCCTCTAATATTCTTCAATGTTTTGGGAATCGGCCAGTCCATCATGGCCTTAATCTTGTTAGGGTCCACCTTGACACCTTCATGAGAAACAATATGACCCAAATACTCTACCTTCTTCACTCCAAAGAAACATTTGGATGGTTTGGCATATAGTTTTGTCTCCTTTAGTAGTTGTGGCACCTCGTCAACATGTCGCACATGATCCTCCCAAGACTTTCTATAGATTAGTATATCATCAAAAAATACTAACACAAATTTTCAAAGGAATGGATTGAAAATGGAATTCATCAACCCTTGGAATGTGGAAGGTGCATTTGTAAGGCCAAAAGGCATGACCAAAAATTCATAATGTCCTTCATGAGTTCAGAATGTTGTTTTTGGGATATCTTCTTCCTTCATTCTAATCTGATGATACCCTGAATGAATTTCCAACTTTGTGAAACAGATTGCTTCATGTAGTTCATCTAACAATTCATCAATGATGGTAATGGGAAAATTATCTTTAATAGTGATCTTGTTGAGCTCTCTATAATATAGACACATACACCATGAGCCATATTTCTTGAATACCATTACCACTGGTGCAAAGTAAGAACTTTGGCTAGGTATAATAATGCCAACCTCTAACATTTCTTCAACCATGCACTCAATTTCACTCTTCTAGGCATAAGGGTATCTGTATGGCCTGATGTTAGAAGGAACACTCCCAGGAATTAGGTGAATATCATGATCATGATTTCGAGTGGGTGGAATACCTTTGGGAATATCTTCAAATACTTTGGAATGCTTATCAATGATCCCTTTGAGATCTAGAGGAATAGATGGATTAGATGTTTGAACATCTAGTGAGCATAGTTGTGCAATAACACCTTGATGCCCCTTTTTCAATAATTTTTTCATGCCATTAGAGCTTATCACCTTACTGGATTTCCCTGTGATACCTATTAACTCAATTTCTTTTCCTTCCAATGAAAATTTTATGAAAAGTTCTTGAAAATTAAAAGACATTGTTCCTAATGATTGTAACCATTGGATTCCTAGTATAACATCAACACCACCCGTGAGTATAGAAATCATTGGACTATTCATTACATATTCCCCCATAGTAAGATTGATCTTATTTCATTTTCCTGAGTAATTGATAGTTCCTCCATCTACAATCATTACTTGAAACTTTGGTGCTGGATATACAAAGAAATTGAGAGTTTTGGCTAATTTATAGTGAATGAAATTATGAGTAGTACCAGAATCAATTAGGACTATTACCTTTTTCTTTTTGATATATCCTTCGATCTTGAGGGTTTGAGGAGTGCTAATTCTAGCCAATGCATTACACGATATCATGGGAGTCAACTCTTCAGATGAAATTGATTCTACGTTTTCATCTTGAGATGGTTCTTGTTCTTGTTCTTCTTCCTCTTCACAATCTATGTAGAAAAATTTCTTCCCACCATACTTATGTCCATTATTGTACTTTCTATCACAATTAAAGCATAAACCTTTTTCTTTTCTTTCCTCAAATTGTTGAGGTGTCAACCTTATAGGTTGAGGTGTTTTAGAAGAAGGAGCATTATTCTCTCTACAGATGTTAGGATTGGTCCTTCTAGTAGCCATAGCCATACTTTTACTTTCAACATTTCTTGCCACCCTAAATGCATTCTCCAATGATTTGGGTTCCCAAAGGCGAACCTCATGTTGAATGTTATCCTTTAAAGTTCCTATGAATACATCAATCAAGTGATCATATGCAATATATGTTACCTTTATATTCAATCTTTGGAAGTTATCAACTTGCTCTGTAACTGAACCCTTTTTCTTTAGATTTATCAATTGGCTAAAGAAGGTATTGCTCCTTGTATCCTCATAGTGTGCTATCATTTCTTTCATGAAAATTGTCCAAGTGACGAGTGATTTGCAAGAAAAAATCCATCGATACCATAAAAATTGATTGGGTTCTAAATATAAAGAAGCAATTCTTACCTTTTGTGTATGTGTCACATTATGTAGATCAAATAATTGCTCCTTCTGAAGTATCCATGTGATTGGGTCCCTGCCATCAAACTTCCTCATATCGATCTTAGGAACGTGGTTGGTCTTCAACCCAAAGTTGGATTTTCTCCATTCTTTATTCATCTTCCTTTTGTCCTCATCATGAATTTCATGGGACACATTTTCACTTTCAGGTGTCCTCTCTAATAGGAATTTTTTTAATCCTTCCATGATCTCCCTTTTTAAACCATCCATCTTAGTATCCATTATTGCATCCAGTTCATCTTTTGTCATTGTCTTCTTTTGTAATTCATTTATGTCTCTACGCATTTCTTCACCTTCATCAAGAGTCAAAGTAGGATTTTCCATAGGCTTATTTGGTGTAGAAGTTCCTTTTTTGGGTGGCATGTTGGCCAAGTATCACTTTTGAACCTTGATTTTGATGTGGTTCTTCTAGACAATCTTTCTTCTGCTGTATCTCCAAAGTTTCAGCCCTTTTAGGTATGATGCTTTATTTTTTGTATTTCTCTAATATTTCTTCTCTGAAATTCCACAGGTCTGATCAAAATTGGATGTGCCAAGTGGAATTTACGGTAACTTCACCACAACTTGTTGCTTTTTGTCCTTTCCAAGAGATCTCACTAGTATAGCGTTCCCCGCACAAAATAATTGATATAAATTATGAAACTTGTACTAGATATACTACGAACTGTCCACTATCCAATGCAACCAGTCTCACTCAATTTTGATACTCTAGGAAGAAGTTATGATTGTTTTACCAGGAACACCTGCTTGAGACTAGTCAATAGGACTAGTCAGATACCCTATCTTCCACAGGGTGTATCTAAAAATGTGATATGAAACAGAAGATGAAAGTTTTACCATAGATACCTTACTAATGTCTGTGAATATCCTCTGAAGTTCAAGGTCTGAAACATTACCGATATTTTTTTATAGAAAAATTTTTGCAATGACTCAATTCAGGATGATTCCAGAACCCTATCTTACACAGGATGTATCTCCGAAAGTATAAGGCCCCAGTAGATGAAATTTTAACCCAACGTACCTTGATCTGTCTACTAAATATCCTCCAAGACGTTCCTTTTGAAATGTTGTAGAAAAAAGTTATAGTGAAAATGCCAAGGTGTCTCAGATGTAGCAGTGAAACCCCAATACCTTGAGCTCTGATGCCATATGTTCAGAACCAAATTCAATATAGCATATAAAAACCTCAGAATAAGTACTCAACACCTTGAAAAAGAGATAAATTTAGATAATAATCCTCTTCGAGGGGGAAACCTCCTTATGCCCACATAAATGTCCAAATACAAGATTATTCCAAATGAAAATGTCTCCTTGGTATATATAGGATACTAGGAGGTACAATTACAACTAATGGACTCAAGTCAACGTAAATAAAATAACATTACTAATGTAATATGCCCCAATTAATGGGTAATGAGCCACTATTTAGGGCTTAACACAAGTGTCTACAACCAAGATAGGACATAGATCTATGATCACAATACTTAACAGAGCACTTAGCAGTCAACATTCATTAGTATTCAACCCTTATTCACATCGTAGGTAAAAACCCTAATTACCGAACAACACAGTATTCAACAAGATCTAACATATAGATCACATCAATAAGCACTAAGCTACTACCTCAGAAGCATCTAACATATAGATTACATCAATAACATATCAACCATAATGCACAAAGCAACCACAACACATGATATATGTGGTTCACCCTAGTGTGGGGCTACGTCCACCAACTCTTCTTCTTCTTTATTGTCTTCTGTCAATCTTCTTATATGCATGGAGCCAAAAACCAACTCTACATAGGACAGGAGATATGCACGCACCTCGCTAGATCCTCCTTCCTCGAGACAGGTTACAACACAAAGCCTTCTTACATTCGCTTGCACTTAGCTCTGCAAGTTCTCAACACACAGTATGCACAGAGCTAACTCAATCACATAGTTTCAACTACTTACGTCAATTGCACTTAGCACAACACAACACTTATCTTACAACTGACTCTTCTTTACATCGCCTAGATTTCTATTTATACTTTACAAAAGGGGCCTAATCATGGGTAAAACCCATGGGCCAACATCCCATACCCATTACATAAACCCTAAACCCAAAAATCCCGCAAAAGGGGGCGAGATCCCACGATCTCCGCTTTGCCTTATGCTCCGTCTTCGACTAGCTTGTTGAAGTCCCAAAAATGGTCAAACATGACCAAGGTTCTCCAAAACGTGGTCAAGGGCCAACGGGCCCCCAACGCTCACCTATGACTCATCCTGGGTCACTCTGATTTGGGTAAATCTACCTAGAAATCCTCGAGTTTGGCTTGAGATTCTTCGACCTGCTGCTTCGCCAGAGCCTCCTACTCGGCGAATTCCTAAATAAATTTCTTGGTCACAGGTCCTTCCAAGCGTTGTTCCTCCGAAGTGACTACTTGTTCTAGCTATGCACCTTGTCCCTCAATTTCCTCAAAAAGTGTGCAAGATTCATCCTACAATGGTTGGAGCCTCTGGGCCACTTCCATGACTTTACTCTAGATGGCATGGACCTGTTGCTTAACTGTGCATTGTTCCTGGTACCTTTTCATTCTCTCAACCATTGATAGTGGTTTCAACTATGATTGAAGTGTTGTTGCTTGTTGTTTTGCTTCCTGGAGCTGTGACTTCAGTGTCCTTAGTTAAGGGTCCTCTAAAAGGCACTCATAGGTCTATGCACTTCGTTTGCTGAGCTGTTTACATTCTAAGGCTAATGCCTTGATTTTCTTAATTTCTCTTTGGGCAGTTTCTTCCCTCTGATCCCGCATTTCCTGCGGAGTGCTTGGCACTGCTTGTAATTCCAATTCTGCGATTCTTTGTTGGAGCTACTGAATGGATTCAACAATCTTTCCCACCTAGCTATCAACTATTTCTTCTTCTGTCTGTTCTAATCCCGTCAAAGAGTGAAGTACTTTGGTGACTACTTTTTTAATGCCAATCCACTCTGCAAGCAATTGTTCTTTCTCCTTCTGGATTTGCACTCTATCCTCTGCAAACTTCGCTTGGAGGTCATCTTTTTCTTGTTGCACAACCCATAATTTCTCTATGGATTCCTCTTGTGCTTGCTTCAATGCCTCTGTGGCCCACTCATTTTCTTCCTAGGCACGGTGAAGGCGAGCTTCTATCACATCTGCTATTCTATGTAGCTGGGCAGGCTCATCTCCCACTTCAATTCCTTCAGATGATGATGGTGCAGTAGACACGACGCAACTGGAGTAGAGGGATTTGTGTACCCCTTTGAGCTTTTCTTCGATCCTATAATACATGGTTTCTTGCTTTACTTCGTTGCATTGTAAAATCTCCTCTGAAGTGTCTGCTACAACGGTGATGATGAGGTCGATGTCATCCATCGTGAGCACAATTTGAAACTGTGGCTTACTTTCTTTTGACTTCTTCTGCGATGAAGGTTTCATTGGGGAAACCTTTCTTTTCTTGGATGTCTCAGCCTCATCCAGGGGATTCTTAGGCGGTGTCACTTCGCCTGTGTCCTAATTTTCTTCTTTCCCTTCGTCTTTCTCCTGGTCTACTTCGTCATCACCTCCTCCTCTTGGTGACTTTGGTGTAGTTTCCTTGGATGTGCTGCCCAGTTCCTGTACTTCTTCCTTCTTCTTCTTCCTACTTCTACTAGGTCCATCATACTCTTCTCGAGTGACTACAGGACTTCCGATGAGGTCCAGGTTGAAGAGTTCTACCTGGTCGACTGGTATAAGAAACTCTGCATGCCATTCCTTGGTTATTTCTACCATGTCCTCCTCTGTGAGCTTATAGTAGGACTGAAGCTCTTCCTTGTGTTTGTCTCCATGCATAGTAATATAAATGAAGTTCTTATCTGCATAGAACTTCACAAGTGGCCTGAACCTATGCAGATTATTCAGTGTCATGTGAGGGAAGGACTCAATAGCCCTCTTCAGTTGCAAGTAATAGATGTGGAACAACGTGTTTGACTTCCATTGCTTCGCTATGTCGCTTGAATACCAGAGTGTAGTGAACTTCACATCTAGTGGTTCAGATGGCTCAATTTTAGGGAATTTCACTCCTTCCAGCATATCCCAAGCAATGAAGGCAATGAGAATTAACAGCCAACTGAAATGATACTCATAGACCTGATCCCGACCTTTGCGTCAATATTTCTCTAACTAGTTGACGAGGTAGGTCATCCAGTTCATTTGCATCCCTTCAACACATTTTCCCACGAGGTTAACGATGAACCCCGTGACCTGCGTGAGTCTGTTCTTCCTGACTAGCTTACCAATGATCAACTGGCAAGCCAGGCGCACTGAGGCATTCTATATGTAGGATACCTTGTAGCCCCGCTTCCCCTTCTCCACATCGCCATAGGTATCTTGATTCTCTTTGCTAGGGCACGATCTGCAGCCTTCCCTGGGTAAAAATCTTATGGATCCGGTCCTTGCATGCTTAATCTGGTGATGCGATGGATCAGTGCCAGATCTACGGTGATGTGCCTATCCAACTAGAGGTAACTACCATGGAAGCATGACAACGGGATCTTAACACATAGGTTAACCTCCCAATGTCTTCCGAAGTGTGGTATCTTCATCATGTTAAGAATGGTGGACCTCGTGATGTCCATAGTCCATGGCTGGGGGATTATCTTCAACTTCTTCCCCGTTGTTTTGTTCAAATACTTGTGAGGTGCAAGCATTCCATAGTTCTTGCAATCTCCCAGATTGAAGTCACTGATATTCAATGTCAGAATCTGTCCCAACTATGAACCAACTACGCGTATCCCCTTCGAGAGGTACGCAGTGATGAATGTATATTCGAAGTCCCTCGGGACACTGTCACAACTAACGACGCCAACCATAGGTGGGATGTAGTTGGGCAATATTGATGGGATGAGTTTCGCGTTCGCCAAGTCATCGTGATGCTTGCTTCGTTTCTTTGTCATAGTTTGAGATGACCCAGATCGACATCTAGTTGATGAGGATGCTTGTACTCCTTTCATCGATGAAGCTTCTACTCTTGCGGACATGACCTTCTCATCCATGAGGTCTATGAGGATCTCTTCAACAGATTTCTCTACTGCACTAAAGTCACCTGACATACATGCTCGAGATCAGATATCTTAGGTTGGTGAAAAAACACTCAAGGTAACTGAACAAATGACGAGGTCTCAATAAGCATTGTGTAAAATCACTTGGTTCCCTATGGGCTCAACTAATCACAATTCACAAAAGTGTTCTCGGTGCAACATTCAATGAGATAAATAGACAACATCATAATAGATCCCTCCAATGGACAAGAAAGCCTCCATCAATGCGATTCCATCCATTATGGCGCGGTCTCAATGATCCAATGGCGATCTTTCCGGCCATAACTGTGTTTCTAGCCGTTCTATAGGGTCGGTCTAATGGTTGGGACACCTCCAATGGTCATATTGCTTCACTGTGGCAAAGTGTCAATCTGCGCTGCTTTTCTATTCCAACGGAGTTCAAATTCTGCAAGCCTTCCTTCTACGAAGTCCTCTCTGGAACTTCCTGCAATTTTTCTAACTTTGCTTTCTTCTTGCTAAGCTTCCTAGCTTTCTTTCCTATGATTTGAGTCATTGGGTTCCTCGTTCCATTCTTATTCTTATCTGCTCTTAGCATAGTAACTTCACATTGCTGAGGGTCTTTCAAGGGTTCTGAGTGGAATACCTCTTCTCTTATTATTTCTAGAGTAGGTTCTCTACTCTCCTGTATGGACAGGTATTTCAAGTCTTCCTGTGTTCTTTCAACTTCGTCATCCAGGTCTTTGGCCCTCAGTAGCTTCGATATGTCCTCCTATTCTTCTAGTAAGTGTGATATTCTCCTAGCCATGAAATCTCTTAATTCTTTATTTTTCTGTTCTAGAGCTTCCTCTTCTTCTTTCCCACGAATCTGATCTTTCTCAATCCAAGTATTTCCTAGGAAAAGAGAAAATGGGGCCCTGTTCTCAACAAACTTAACGACCTCAAATTATTCTTCTGTCAATGCTCCATGAGCAATCATAGGTATCTGGGTAAGTCTTCCACATAGGGTTATCAATTTTCCTTCAAACAATCCTATTCCTCCCAATGAAGGAACCATAGTGGGCTTTCCCAAAATTTCCCAAGTTCTTTCTGTCATGATATTCACCTGTGTTTCCTTGTCCAGAACACAGTCTATGTTGAAGTCTCCTATTCTTGTTTATATACACTCTTTCTCTTTTAAGATATCTAACAAACTGATATATCAATGATCATTAAGTGTTTCTTTCATCTGCAATAATATAATCTCTAATTGTTTCTGGGGTTCTATCATATCCTTAGTCTCTTGACCTTCCTCATGGTTTTCTTGTCTCATATTCATCTTTTCAACTTTAGCAATCATTCTAGGGAAATCCAAAACTTCATTGCCCACGAATTTACAACAAAGACAAATAGGACCTCTACTAGGGAATTCCTTAGCAAGATGTCCCGGTCTCCTGCAATTATAACAAAGAGTCAATCCTCTCTTTCTCTTAAATGATCCCCAACCTTTCCTGTACTGCGCACTGGGATCACAGTGGTGAACCTGCAAAAAAATCTTTCTAGGGTCCTGCATCCATTTGTTAGTCCAAACATTCTTTCTACGCATAGGAATGACATATCTTCCATTACTTCTATCAGATCTATTCATATCAAATCCTCTTTCTTCTAGTTGTGCCCTAGTTTTCAGACTAGGACAAAATCTATAAAACATACCTAGATTCATTCTTTCGAAACAAAAATTTCGACTTATCTTACCTTTATTAGAGAACAAAGCTTTAATATCTTACCTCTTTTCTTTAGATTTGATTCCTTTCTTAGCACAGAGCTTCAAAAGTCCAATAGAATACTATGCACCACAACAGTAGATCTACACACAGAGCTTTCTCTTTTCTCCAATTCCTAGCAATCATAGTTTTAGGTCCTGGCAACAAAACCATTTGTTGGCACAGGGGATGAACCGGGGTTCAACGCTTCAACAATGCACCAAAAAAACCCTAACTACTGACCCTTTCGGCAACACCTGCGAAGCAGATGAAGTCTCACTCGATGTAGAGGCAGGGGTGGTTGCAGGACTCAAGTGTCTACAACCTAGCTGGGAGACAGATCTGTGATCACAATACTTAACATAGCACTTAGCAGTTAACATTCATTAGTATTCAACCCTTATTCACATCGCAGGTAAAAACCCTAATTACATAACAACACAGTATTCAACAAGATCTAACATATCCAAGGACTTAGCACATAGAAATAAATCAAATCTAGCACTCATTCACATCACTAAGCGCTAAGCTACTACCTCATAAGCATCTAACATATAGATCACATCAATAACATATCAACCATAATGCACAAAGCAACCACAACACATGATATACGTGGTTCACCCCAGTGTGGAGCTACGTCCACCAATTCTTCTTCTTTATTGTCTTCTGTCAATCTTCTTATATGCACAGAGCCACAAACCAACTCCGCATAGGACAGGAGATCTATGCGCACCTCGCTAGATCCTCCTTCCCCGAGCTAGGTTAAAACACAAATCCTTCTTACAATCGCTTGCACTTAGCTCTGCAAGTTCTCAACACACAGTATGCACAGATCTAATTCAATCACATAGTTCCAACTACTTACATCACTTGGACTTAGCACAACACAACACTTAGCTTACAACTGACTCTTCTTTACATCGCCTAGCTTTCTATTTATACTTTACAAAAGGGACCTAAGCATGGGTAAAACCCATGGGCCAACATCCCATACCCGTTACATAAACCCTAAACCCAAAAAGCCCGCAAAAGGGGGTGAGATCCCATGATCTCCGCTTCGCCTTGCGCTCCCTCTTCGACTAGCCTATCAAAGTCCCAAAAATGGTCAAACATGACCAAGGTTCTCCAAAACTTGGTCAAGGGCCAA
The DNA here is from genome assembly GCA_009831015.1 of Picea engelmannii. Lineage (NCBI taxonomy): Eukaryota > Viridiplantae > Streptophyta > Pinopsida > Pinales > Pinaceae > Picea > Picea engelmannii. The sequence goes on along the minus strand of ML792980.1, from coordinate 69,383 downwards.
CAATTCTTGACTTAATATATATCTTCCTCTAATATTTCTTTATACTCTTTTAAGAAAAAAATCCTTGATACTTCTTCTTTTTATATATATAGAGTTTAAAACCTTTGAATATTTTCTTATACTTTACCAAAAGTAATTTTATATTCACTTAATCTCTTCTTCTTCTTTTTTCCTTGGTAGTTAATGAAAAATAATTTAATATTACCTTCACTCTTTCCAAAAGAACTCTTTTAGTTATACTCCTTCCTTAACTCAAGGAATTTGTGAACTTTTAAAACAATCTTTTTTTTTTTTTATTTAAAACTTTTTGCATCCTCCCTTTATCTTTTTCACCATGTATTCTTCACTTTTTATAATTAATATAACGTAGAAGTTAATTTTTTTTTCCTTTTTGTTTTGTTTTAACAAAGGTCACGACTTTTTGTTAAAAGGTGTCAATTTACCCGTTTACTTCTATGGCAATTGTATGGATTGGTTGTAACAACCCAACCATTACGACCCAAAAATGACGTACAACATGTGTTTTGTTTTTAAGCATTAGGAAATTAACGTCAACAACAAAAGTCATAGAAACACAATTCGACGACATCAAATGTATGAATTACACGCGACACATCGTCGTAATCAAATCACGTCGCAACCGATGCATCCATAATTTAGTAACGACATATAATCAATCATCATCATAAATAAATAACAACACAAGGTAACAACATCACCCGCTACTCATCATTGAAATAAATAACAATGCCATCAATGCGTCAATGAAGGGTAGCGACACATAAACATAAATAACATAGAATATTAGCACATCATGAAAGCTTGAACCAAATTATAACAACATTCAATCATATAAACAATATAAATGACTACCCACCCATCCTACCCTGCAAGGTTAGGACCTCCAGGTCACATAAGCAATGCTTAAGCCCATGTTCCAATTGATTTTAACCATTTATGGTCTCAGGGCTCCGACTGTTCTAAGGAACAAGGAGGTGTCTACATCCCACTAGCACAATCAAGTCCAAAACATCTATGCTAAATCAAAAACATCAACGATAATCAATTACATCAATCCATCAATCCTAAACCACAATTAAACACGGTGCACCAGTAATCATTCACATAACACATCATAGACCACATTAAATCCAAGGCGCAAATCAATTATCAGTTATTAGTTATATTGCACGCAAGCATTTATTCAATTAATCCATCATTTACACATCACAAATCAAGACACATGAGATATCAACCATATTTCACAAGGCGGAAGAGAATATAGTTAATAATTCAGTCATACTTCAACAATTTTTAAAGGCGCAATAGTAACCAATTTCTAATTCAATCATGCATCATCAATATTTTGTGGCGCAATAGAGATCCAATTATTAATCCATCAAACATTAGAAAATTTAATGGCACAAGAAATAACTATTAATCAAATGCATTACAGTGTAATTTATTTCGCGCAAGATGTCTAATGTATACAAACCATTCATTACATATCCTTGTAATGCACACGAGAAGTCTAACTACTTAACTAGTTATACATCATCATTAAATTCATGGCACAATTAATCTATCCACCTTAACTTCAAGGCGCATGGGAATCATCAGGTTTGTCCATGGTGCAAGGCAATTACTGATTTTAATTGCATGGTGTGAGGTAAAAGAATTTTGAAATCAAACATACATTCACCTACATAATCATATGACAAAAAACACTAATGGCGCCAGAGTAACACATTATGAAACACTCATTCGTCATTTTCATTTAAGGGTGCAGGGGATCTAATCAAATATGGAACAACCAATCATAACAAGCACTATGCAAGGACTTCGAGTTACTTACATATACAATTTATGCACTAAAAGAAGGTCCGTCATGTGAAAACAATAGAGCCATATTATGTTAACTTATATAATCATGTATGAGGAACTAAATCAATTAATCTTGGACATCAAGGATACAACTAAAATCAAGGGAATTAATGATGCATGGCCTCATAGATCAAGGTAAGGAAAAAGGGCAATGGTCGACACTCGAATCTCTGGGTAAACACACAACACAAACTCAAATTTAAGAAGGATTTTATATCACAATTCCTAGGAGATGTATAGGATAAAATGGAATTAACAAGGCAAGCAAGATAGGGTAAGTGAGGTAATAACAACTACAAGGTAAAAGACTGATAATTGCTGCAATAATAAATTAGGATTGCGAGGTAATAAGGACTGCAAGTCTGCAGGGTAAAAGATTGCAAGGTAATTACAATTTTAAGTAGGATATGCCTACTTGTAAGGATGGTTAAATGTACACTGCAAGGCTGAGAACACCAAATAGATTACATCGTAGGTGCAACTTAAAAACATTTAGTAATCAATGTAAAACACCATGAGTCCCCACCCCAAGCACACAAGCATCAACATCGGCAAAAAAACACATGGAAGGGCAAGGTACCACACAATCTAGTAATAGATAGACGCTGAGCTCTTGGCATAGAATTTCAGTACACGAAGGTGGAAGACACTGAGCCTTGGGAAGCGAAATTCGTGGGTGAGAAGATACTCTTGCTCAGATGAAAATCACTCAGACAAAATCTTGAGTTTCCTTTGGGGGCTGGGCACATGCGCTGGGATGAGTTCGCTCAGATAAATCTCGTTTCAACTCTAGAAATCACTACAGAAAAAAATGTGGAGATGAAGGGAACACTTGAAAAACAATAAGGGAGAAACATTGCTCGAATTTAGAGAAAAATGTTGGGAAATAAGGGATAAGGGTTCACTAAGCATAGTAACTAAAATCGCTAAGTAAAAATTTTGAAAACACTGAGCATGAAGGGAAAAATTCGTTGTGGTAAAGAGTGCGGAAATCACAGTGTTATGGAGGGACATTCTGCTGGGCAAATTTCAGAATAAAATATTGTAATGATCCCAAGCCATTATGCAAGGATCATCACTGTTTTGGTGTCTTTTTAAATCTTTTTTTTGAGTGAGGTATTTCGTCAAACACTTTGTTGATCTACCTTTTAGATGTGTTTATATGTGCGTATGCAGCAAATAACAGAAAGAGATAACCATGGAACATACCTCAACCATATGAAATAAGATAGACAAGCCAAAACATCTCAATTCTTCTTTATTCATAAAATAGAGAAATCTTCTACAATGAAGATGTCGATATGGAATGCTCAACAAATGGCCAAGAAGATAGACAATAGATAAGAGATGCTACAAAATTCTCCCAATAATACAAAAGATGCCTCCAAAGGATGAATAAGAAATGAAGATCAATACAAGCAGATCTGAATGCCAAACTCTCCAGCTGAAGAATGCCATGCTCCAATAGAAGGCTAAAACCATCAATAACTTGGCCCTGCTGCCAAAAGTGTCCAATCACCCTAATAAATATGCCAACTGATAGATAGGGTGATGGTAAGAACAACCCAGGTGACCGAATCTCCAAGATCCCTCTCAATCTCTGTAGATCTGAAATCCCCC
>ML792980.1:44986-59838 GCA_009831015.1 Picea engelmannii | reverse complement strand
ACTTTCATTTTATTAATATTTAATTAATTAATTAAATCACTTTAATTAATTAATTAACCTTTTTACCTCTAAAAATCTCCTTATCTCTCCTTGTGGCTTCCCTGGCCACTGAAAGTCACTTCTAGCCATCCCATCCTGTAATGATTCTCCTCCCGATTCCAATGAGCTATTACACTGAGAGGTTCCTCCAAGAAATGTGCCCAAAATGCCCTCTTCAGTTATTTTAATTAACTTATAGCTCAAAATAGTCAAAATCATGGAAATCGTCGGAATGGAACGAAACCAAAGCCAACCTGTGCGGAATGGCTCAGAATGATGGAATATGATGATAAATTCCAACTAGACCCCACAATGCCTCTCAAATACTCCTGTACTCGCTATAACATCCATTTGGCTACTCTGGTCATCATAAGTCTCTGCCCTGTGATGATGTCCCAAAGTGGGGACATTACAAATACTGTGTAAAAAACACCAAATCATAGAGAATTAAGGGTGCAAAGGCTGTAAGACAAGGAGAACGCAGGGCCAATTAAAAAAATGTGTTGCTGAGTAAAAATAAAAATAAAAACATAGAGCAACTCGTTGCTCATACACGCTAGGAAATTTCAGAACTAAAAGCTGTGTAGAAATGCAGAGATCTATCCCTGGTAAAACGCATAGTGTAAGGTAGTTACAAGGAAAAATGTGTGGCTTAAAACGTCTGGATTCTCTTGGAAGAATGCAGAGGTAAATCTTTTTTTGTTGGGCAATTTAGGAGCTAAAAGTTGTGTAAAAATGCAGAGTGTAAGGTAGTTACAAGTTGGGCGAATTCCCCATAGTGAAAAATCCACGAAAATGAGCCTGCGATTTTATAGTTCGGAGTGTAAAACACCGAGTAAAAATAAAACAGAATGTTGGGTGAAATCCTTTGGGAGTAGAGCTAAATTTTACTGGGTGAGGGTACCAAAAAAATGCGGATGTAACCACGGATTCAGAGCACATGCTTCACTAGGGAGGAAAAAAAACAATAACGCCATGCTGAAAGCATATGGCAAGGATAAAATTTCTCATGGAGAAACTAATGCAAGGATGGGATTACCGTAATGACATGCTTAATTAAACCTAAAAAATATAAAACCTTGATTAAAATTTCCCGCAATGCGTATGAAATAAAATTAGACAAAATTTAAATTGAAACTTAAAGAGTGCAATCTCAGTTTAGGATTATCGTAACCGGAGGCGAAGAATCTGAAGCTGTTGTTCTGTGCTTGCGCTCCCTCCTATCTCCTGCTTTCTAACTGTGAAGACCTCACTGGTACCTCCCAACCAAAGTTGTGGGTACTCTTCTCCCCCCTTAGCCCCCTGAGCTGAAAAGGGGCCACACACAACACAACCAGAGAACTCTAGCTCCCAACTCGCCTCGCAAGGTCGAGCTACCACTCTCTCACTCGAGTTGGGTATCCCAAATCCCACAAGAAAAAATAGTCAAAGAAATTCCGACAGCATAACCTTACACATACTAGAGATAATCCATTCCTCTTCTCTGCCATTACTTTTATAGAGTTCTTCTTAGTGACCACTTGCCAATTACACGTTAAATTTGTTTTATTAAAAATTAATTAGGAAATACACTCCCTCGTACACTTGTGACCTGATCCCTTAGTTGCACCCGAAATTCATTTATTTAATTTAATTAAATGTCAATTTCCCTCACCCATCCTAAAAGTGCTCCTAAAAATGCTCCTTGCTGTCCCTTTATTCCCTCTATTTCCTTTTAATGACTGACTCCTTTCTAAAACTTAGTTGTGTTTGATTTAGGAAAGTTCTTTAGTTAGACTAGACTAGATTCCTTTCTATGTTTCCATATTCATTCTTACATTCATTTCCATTCTTGTCTAAGTTCCAATCTAGCATGTCTTGCACATAATCAGTAATTAAATCTTTAGATAAAATATTTGTCTTTTAAATTCTTAACTTGATTTTTCTTCATCCCCCTTTTATTAATTGATTATTTAGTTTTTAGTCTTCTTACCCTATTTAGACCTAGGCTTAATTTTCAACTGGGATTAGAATTTTTTTAAGAGAATTTTATAATAAATAAGAATTACTCATTTAACATTTATTTTAAGGCTGAACCTGTCAAAACGAAATATTATTTTCTAGGCACCTAGGTTCATTGACGCACCTTTATTAAAATAGCAACGTTCCCTTCAAGATGCACTACATGCTCCAAGGGTACCACTCACCTTTATTCATGTTTTATTTATGTGATGTGCCCTTCAAGACAAAATACGTGCTCTAAGGGTGCCACTCCCCTTTGACCGATTTTGGTAGTTTTCCAACCCTTGGAGTCAATACTCCATCAGGCAACCTTGTGAGAGACTAAGGGCTCTAAGGAATAAGGACCCTGCCTTGTTGTGCACCCCTTATAATCTTCATGAGTGCCTATCTCAGTCTTCCCTCACGACATCGTGAATCTCTCGAACTAGGTAATCATTAACCTACAATTCGAGCCACCATGGGAGTGCTAGTAGGCTATGGTAGGGCTATTGCCACACCTCTCCCTCAATATCTAGTTGATGTGCATGGCCCCTTTACTCCTAATGTCAGTCTGATTAGAAATCAATCGTCATCCTACATCCATCAACGAAACATGTCAATGATCCATAAACAACATCATAATATACCCGATCATATGTCACATATGCATAAATAGAAATACCCAAACCATATAAAGTCCACTCCCTGACTCGATTAAGAGTCCAAGGAGGTCCACTGATGCCATCGAAATCCCCAATATTTCAAGTGTCCTGCACACTTAAGAGAAAACCGTCAATAGCACCTATTTATACATAGATATCAAATAACATAACAACATAATCCATAAACATCATCATCATAATCCATAAGTGAAACAAACAACCATATACTAAACCGGATCACTTGCACGCAAGTGTCCTCAAAGAATAAGTCATATCCTGTGTGCGCAAGAATGGGATGTTACATTGGTATAATGATCAATAGAGTTAATGCACTTAAAATCATAGGAAAAATGTTGTACAAAATAACTTGTGGTTGCACGGATGTAAATAGTCGATATTGATGTATGCACTAGCTGGTAATACTATTTTGTTTTTATTCTTTTATTTTTCCTTATATATATATATATATATATATGCATTTTTTTTTCTTTTCCTTTTTCTTTTTTCTTTATGGAAACGAAAATTTCTTGTTCAAAAAATTCTTGTACATGAATTTCCACGATAGAAATATATTTAATTCTTGTGGTGAAGTAAGAGAGCTTGAATTTATTAGAAAATTTGTGGTATTTTAAACCTTTCTTTTACACTTTCTTTCTTTTCAATATTCTTGTCAATGCAAGGTGGAAGGAATGTCTTTACTTTTTTTTTTTGGGTAATAGTTTATTTTTCTTCAATATTGTATTCTACAATGGAAATTTTAGACTTCAAATGGCCAAGGTCCAATTATGGTGAAGGACCAAAAAATTTAGAGAAACTCAGTTTATGGCGAAAATCCGGATCGAGATGAAGCTCTGATACCACTGTGGTGAACCAAGCCAACTCACCGGGTAAATACCCAATGTAGGTAAGACAACATGTTATAATACATAAATGATAATATATTAAATAATGTATATGAATATGAGATGATGAGATACAATAATAATGAGGGCCTTATATACCCACACATGGGTGCCCTTCCATGAAGAGACGTGACCTTTCATTGGGAAGGTGTCTCTTCATTAATTATTCATTAACTATTATAATGTATTTATATTTATTATTATATATTATGTTCATAACACATCGTTTTCAACTACAAGTAGAAGGGATAATTTTAAGTCTAAAATCTATGAAAAATTATGAGGTCCCCTAACCAAAACTACTTTGAATTTTATCACATGAGTTCCATTCAAAAAGATAACCCCTCCAGGTGGGTCCCCTTGATAAGCCCCATTTAAATATGTCGAAGCTCTAGATTGGTTAGTCTCTTCCACGATAATATTCCTTTGAAGTTTCTAATTTTGAGTGTGTTTGAAACCATTGAGAATATATATACTTTGAATGGTGCATCGAATGAGGAGAAAATATATCATTAAAGATATTTCCATTATGAGTGAGAAATATCCTCCAAGCTATGATCAATGGTAGAGCTTTGAATCCCTTCACTGCAACATTGTTTCACCAACTTCTTAGTATTTCCTCAATAGAGTTTCCTCTCCCAATATTCTCTTCCACCTCTTTCCAAACTTGAGTAGAGTAAGCACATGTCAAAAGAAAATGTTGAATAGTTTTTTCATTTTCCTTACACAGAGGGGATTCACTAGGACCATTCCTACTTTTATTTTGTAGGACATCCTAGACAAGTACCTTATTCTTGAGAGACACACACACACACACACACACACACACACACACACACATATACGATATTTTAAGGAACATTTAAATTTTCAAATAATTTTCCACTACCAAATAGAATCACATAATCCATTCCAATCACATAAAACCCTATCTCCCACCTTGGGACTATATATCCCCCTTTCAGGGTTCTTTGACCAAATTAGTTCATCATATGTGTCCTTTATTATTACATGACTTGTGCTTATATTATAATTATAAGCTTCATATACCATTTCATCTTCTCCTCTAAGCCCTATCATACCAATAAGTTTCTATTCTTGTTTCCAAACAATAGTGAGTTCTAGATAATCCACATGTCTTAGGTAGAACATCCCCTTCTCATTAAGAACACTAATTAAATTGTTAGGTAACTTGAACCCTTCCCCACAACCAACCAAAGGGTATTCACCTAGTATAACTCTATCCCATTCTCAGCCTTACATACAATCCATCTCCCAATCAATGGAGAAGTTGTAACTATAGCCTTCAAAAAAATCGATACATTATGACAATTATTTGAAGGAATTCTAATCCAATCTTCTACTAAAATAGGCTCAATTTACTCACAAGCAAAAACTTGAAACCAAAAAACCTTGCTAGAAAACAACCTCCAAACACAATTTGTAGCCAAATCTTTTCCAAATAGGTGGATGTTTTTCAAGCCCCATCCACCCATCTCTTTTGGAAATATAATATTTTTCGATTTTACCCAAGGAATCCCCCTTTTTTTACTATCCCTAGACCACAAGAACCTAAAATTTATTCTTCTTATCATTTCTAAGACACCCTTTAGAATAAAATCTAAGGACACCCAATAAATAGGAATATCTTCTAACACTGATTTAACTAAAATAACTCCCCCCCCTTGGACAACCATATATTGCAATGTATAGATAAAATCTTTTCTATGTTAGCAATAAGCCAATCCAAATATTTAATCCTATAATAATTAGGCTTAAAGAGGATCCCTAAATACTTCAATCCATCCTACAACTTAGTCTGCTAGAAAGGAAACATTTAAGAAAATTATCTAAATTCCTCATCACTAGGCCCATAAACGATACTATTGATTTACCTAGATTAGCCTTCATTCCTATAACAATCTAGTAGAGGTCCAAAATCTCCCTAAGTTTCAATGCATATATTCTTGATCCATAATAAAACAATAAAATATCATCTACGAGTAAAATATGAGTCAGAAAAAGTTTTCTCCAAATCTTAATACCTTTGAATGAACTATTCCTCTTGGATTCAAACAATGCCTTAATCAATCCTTTAGCAACACTTATAATCAAGAGTGAGGATAGAGTGCATCCCTATCTCAACCTTCTTCCAGGCCTGAAAAATGTTAAAGAAGATAAGGACATAGAAGTGACACAACTCATAACCCAATTGACAAAATGAACATAGAATCTCAAATGGATCAACATCAACCTCAAATATAATCAAACAATTCGATAATAGGCTTTATATAGATCCAATACAACCAACATTGTTTGAAGCCTCTTGGTTTTGATGGTATGGAAATCCTCTTGATCTACTCCAATCGCTTCATGGATTTCCCTTCCCGGCAAGAAGGAAAATTGTTCATTTGAAATCGAGTTAGATAACAACCTCTTTACCCTCATCATTATAATCTTGGCTATTATTTTATAAATTTAATTACACAATAAAATGGGCATGTACTCTTCAAATGTGGCTAGATTATCTTCTTTGGAATGATAGCAATACAATTATCATTAAATGCTACTAACATATTCCTAGAAGATTTGGATTCCTTAATAACCCTCATCAAATCATCCTTAGTAGATTTATAAAACCCTAATAAGAATTCAACGTGCCACCCATCCATACCATGACTATTATATTTTTTAAAGCTTTGTAAAACCACATAGATATCATCTCTTGGTAATTCCTTCAAGAACCTCACATTGTCCTCTTCTTTCAAAAAACTAGGGAAAAAAGAATTCATTTTAACCACTACAACAATAGTGACCTTTCTCTCTATCTTATATATATATCACCAAAATGATCCACACCTAGCTGGGCAATATCCTCAAAACTAGAAGCTACAAAACCATCACTCCTTGAAACCTTCCAAATTTTGTTAACATTCTTTCTATGATTTGCATGCTAGTGAGAAAACTTACAATTTTTATCATACTTTGAGAGTCGAAGAGCCTTGATACTAAGCTTCCAGGTTGCCTCCCTATATTCCAAGAACTTCATTTTCCTTTGCTCTAATACCTTAACGTCATGTGATGAACCAATTTGGTTCATATAAGGAATATCCAATATAAATAGGATAGTACACAATAATCCATTAAGGATATTAAATATATTTGAATAAGTATGAATGATATATGAGATGATTGAAGATACAATGATAGTGTCGTATATATACAAATCCTAAAGGAACTTATAGAAACTATTCATGAAGGGATGTGTCCTTTAGCATCCCTTCATTAACTATTATTATTATTAATATTATTAATATTTGTATATATTATGTATGCTACACTTTATTTTTGAAAGATTAATTAGGATATATTGCCATCTATTGGGTATATCAAGCCTCCAATTAAGCATCTATAGAGACAATGTCTTATTCTTTTTTTCCCCTCTTTTCATGGGCCCATTCAATTACAACCTATTTCACTTTTTTTTTTTATTAATTTTCTTCAAACGGTATACATGCTAATTCTCAAAGTGTCCCATCAAAGAGGACCCATTTCTCCTTAACTAAACTGATAAAATATTCCTCCTCCAACCAAGTGGTGTTAAATTTTAAAGGGTTGGGAGGTTTCCCTCTTGATTTTTCCATTTCCAAAAATGTTGGATAATGATCAAAATCACCTCCCATACCTACAGACTGTTGTTGAACCTCATAAGTCCTTCTTTATTTTTATCACTTTGCACTTATATTTTTTCTAAGTATGTTTCCCTCCCATAATTTTCATTGTCATATCTTACCTCCATGACTTATGATTTTTCCATAATTTTATTATTTTTTTACATTTGCAGGTTGGTGGACTCGTGGAATCACGCTCTATCACTTTTCCTCTTTGAACCTTTTGCCAACACTTGGTTTATTTTTCACTCACAGACTCACGATTTCTTTTCTTTGTATCTTTTCGTCTTCACAATTTCGTCTGACATGTATCGATACTTAGCCATTTTTATTATCACAGTGGACTCGCAGACTCACATTCTCATTTGATTTCCTCCACTCTGAATCCCCGCTATGACGTGTTCTTTCTCTTTCACAGTTCTCAAGTCATATTAAATTATAATTCTACAAACTCAACTACTAAATTGAATTCTGAAAAGGTCGTTATTTATGATGTTTCTATCAAGGAAAAATCACATTTATTTTAGGTTAATTCTCTCATCAAGGATCCAACGTAAATTTTATTTCACTGTTCTAAGCGGTATTACAAAGAAAGTCTATTAAATTGCTGAAGATGGCCGAAAGAAAACAACATTTTTGTGGGGATACGTTGAATCTATTCGCTATAGAAGATCACAATTACCACTGGTCGAGGTCATATTGGTACTATTTAACATTACCAGACAAATTTAATAATAACGTTTGGACATATGGAATAGCCCTCGCTGGTTGTGTCCCTGAGGTTTTTGAGTGCAAAGATATGGTCACCTGGTGTATTGATAAATTTGTCCAAAACATAAGAAAAACTCCACTACAAAGCAACTCCCCTGTTTCATTGGCCCCTTCAGCCTTCAAAAAAATGTTAAAACTACCAGAGACGAAAAAATAATGGAACGGATCTCCTGCAGGAATATTTACAAGACCCTACTACAATGTTAGAAGACTTATCTAGAATCCAGATTAGTTATTTAAATGAACCTTATCAAGAATGTGATTGGTTATTTACTAGCGTTACTAGTCAGGATTCTACGACAACTATTCCCCGATTGGCCCTATATATTTTACATTTTACAATTCATGAGAATGTCGTCTTAGATTGGGTGGAAATCATATCAAATGAAATTTCTGCACAATTAATGAATTTAATAAGTGAGAAAAAATTCTGTATGGCATCTTATCTAATATTTGTTATCACACACTGTCATATTTTTAAAGGTTTGAGTGTTGGAAAAAGGGTAAACTAAAAAAATGAGCCCGTGACTATGTTTTATCAAGCTCTCTAGAGGCAGGTAGTTATCCATTATTTTTATGAAGTTTACAATGATTTTGTCTCTAAATTAAGAAATTACTCTTTGGAGAAGATACTTCTAGGATTTCATTAGAAGCATCCACCTTTTTGGATAAAAAGGGAATTCTGGAGAAAATGGATAATTATAACATCATTAGGATTTTTTGTTCTCATGAAAAGCATGTATATCTCCCTTATTATGTGTTGGACAAGTTATTTATCATAGAGGTAGAGAGACAATATAAGTTTTTGTTTCATGGTTTTTATGAAAGAAGGAAAAAATAGTTTATTCCTTTTCCTTGGAGAGTTGGTGAAATTCTCTTGAGAGGAATTTCCAAAATTGATGAATATGCCTCTTACTTTGACTAGTTTAATTTGAATTTTGCAGAAGAAATCAAAGGGTTTGATCCTAACCATCTTTTTTATAATAAGATGGTATCAGTTGGGCTTAGCCTTACATTGATCAATACACTCATATTTGGAGAAGAAGAGGGTGATAGTCATGACCCCCCTGTTCAAGGTGTTGATAATTTTTTTGGTGACATAGAGACAATTGTGAGCACTACTGAAGATCATACATAAAGAGGGAAACCATCAAGTGAAATAAACGCTCAATCAACTACTGTTTCTCACAATTTTTTTTTTCCTAAAATAAATTCTTGGTCTGCAATGACCCAACAAAGAAAACCCACAAGTAACAATTTAGGTGATGATGGAAAAATAAATCCTCCTCATGTAAGTTTAGAAAACTCCCATAAATTAGCAATGAAAAGGAAAAGGGTTAATTCTCAACAAGAGGGAGGAGAACAAAACATACCTAAATATGACATTTTTCTTGATGATATAGACTTAGATGTTGATATTGAAAATATCTGGTTTCTAGATGAAGAAGAACACGCCCAAGAAAATGTACAATCTGCTACATTGGTTGTTAAAGATGGAGTTTTCTCTAACGAACAAAACTTTTAAGTACAAAATGTTCTATTTGATAGGTCTTCAAAGAAATTGACCTTTGAAGAACCTCAAAGAATAAATAGAGAAAGTCACGGTCCACCATTGATACAAAAAACATGTTGCCGTCAAAATTATCCTCAATTCATAAGGTCAAAGGGGATGCATTGGATGTTTCAATAATTAATATGGAAGAGGAAAATCTCAGGCTTAAGGAAAGAGTCAAAGAATTGGAGGAAACTCTCATGCCCCCACCCCTATTGGCTCCCCTAGTCGCCATGATACAACCTGGCATAATTCTTTAAGGAAATCCAGTGTCAAATCTTAGAGTAAAAGGAATTTCAATCTTAATCATTGCTACTCGACACTTTGTTGAAGAGAATATAAAGAAAAGAATGTCGTTTGTTTTAGATTTATGGGACTTGGAAAAAAGTTTTTCTGCTCTCAGGCTCAAAATTTAAAACACTAAAGAATACTTAAATGTAGATTTGAAGAATGATGAAAGATTATTCACAGATGGATTTGCTATGTTTATAGAAAAAGTCTCGACAATGACAGATCATAGAAGAAAACAAGAAGATTTTCCCTCCCATAACCGTATGAAACAATTAAAGGCATGTTGGATTGAAATGATTAAAATATTAAAGGGGTTGTTGAATCGATTGAAAGAACTATCATGGAAAAAGAATGAGGCATACTCAAAGATTATTGGTTTGGATATTGTGGGCACCACTATTGAAGTTCCAGATCCAAGCTTAATATTAAATTCAATGATCATGAGCAGAGAGAAATTTGAAGAGAAAGTCGAAAATTTGAACAAATCATTTACCAACAAATTTGATAGTGTGATTGAGTATACTTATGATGACATTGATAATTGGCTTGTTGAGTACACAAATAAAAATGAGGACATTGAAACTATATTGAAAAATTTATCTATTGACCATAGAGAAATTGAGAGTGAATTGTTAAAAATCAAAGTAAATCAAGAAGTGATTGTTTCCCCCTTAAGGGAATATATTCAAGAATGGTTAAATATGTCTATCATCAAGATTTATGAATTTCCAACGAAAGTGGTTACAACCGACCACTTAACCACAACAAACAAATATATAAAGGGATCATCAACAAACAAATGAAAGAGAGAGATTCCATCATAGTAAGTCCATATTGATTACATACCTTCTTCCTTATCATATTTCATACAATTATATTTATAATTTCATTGGAAAAGTATAAACAAATTCTGCAAACTTCCTCATTGTCTTCTTTCCAGATGTTGTTGCTCGTTCCCCACTCCATGTTCTTCTCTTCATCATATTTATTGTAAATATTTTCATGGTCCACAAGATCCCAAATCCTAATCCATTAATGGACAAACACATTTAAATTTCAAGTACTGTAACAAACATTATCATTTTTTAGAAATTCTAGAGAACGAAGTTGGGATCAGTTTTGATTGTATTTAATAACTCTGAGTTTTGAGTATAATATATTTGAAGTCGATCTATCAAAATATTATTTTGAGCTTAATAAGTAGTACTCTTTCAAAATTCTTTTATGCCATTGGACCATTTCTTTTATTTGAATGTGATCAAAATTTTCATTAACCTATCATTTTCTATATTGTGTGGTGTTTGAGGTTCCTGGTCCACTTCTCAGGAAAGTTATCAAGCTCTCTAGAGGCAGAAAGTTATCCATTATTTTTATGAAGTTTACAATGATTTTGTCTATGAATTTAAGAAATTACTCTTTGGAGAAGATACTTCCAGGATTTCATTAGAAACATCCACCTTTTTGGATAAAAAAGGATTTATGGAGAAAATGGATAATTACAACATCATTAGGATTTTATGTTCTCATGAAAATCCTATATATCTCCCTTATTATGTGCCAGAAAATCTATTTATCATAGAGGTGGCGAGACAGTATAAGTTATGGTTTCATGATTTTTATGAAAGAAGGAAAAAACAGTTTATTCCTCTACCTTGGAGAGTTGGTGAAATTCTCTTGAGAGGAATTTCCAAAATTGATGAATATGCCTCTTACTTTGACCAGTTTAAATTTGAATTTTGTAGAAGAAATCAAAGGGTTTGACCCTAACCAACTTTTTTATAATCACATGGTATAAGTTGGACTCATGCACACATTGATCAATGATGCAGGAGCATCACTCCACGTCATCAAGCACCAACCGACCAACACTTCAAGCGCACATTCAATAGAGAGGAGAGGCACATCCCTCTCACTTTCAAATTTCAAATTTGAATTAAATGTATTGTAAGGCTGGTAGAGCCAACACCATGCTTGTATGCAGGCTGTAGTGAGTTGGCCTCTTAATTTTTTGTAAGGCTAAGATCTAGATCCGATTCGGACTAGACAACCATTCAACGTAATTCATTGTAAAATTAATGAGAGTTGGTGAGGATGGAGGAAAGCGCTTGAGGAGCCCCCTTTTGTAAAAAGATCCTTTGTATCTGTAGGTATTAAGGGGCGATAGAAGGCAGAGAAGAATAGAGAGAATAGGGAGAAAAGAGGAGAGTCGAGACTCTGTTGCAGTCCGAGCTCGAACACATTGTAATCAGACATTCTTGATTAATACAAACAGAGCATTTTTTCCTGCATGTTGTTGTTCATGTGTTTATGAATTCATGAATGAATGTATTTATGTGTGATGATATACTATAGATGTATGTTAGGTATGAATTTGTAGGGATAGATAGATTTCTCTATCTGTGAGTTCTTTGATTTCAGGTTTGGGTTCTTTGTGGCTTCATGCAAGAGAGTGCATGATGGAACATTGCGGGTTCTATAAGTCGGTGCATAGAGTGCACTTCTAAATTCTGTGGAATTTTAGACAGAGACATGCTAGGAGGGTGCACCAGAGGAAGTCATTGACTCAAAGAAGAAGCCTCAAGATTGCTGAACACATTGAAGGAGAGACTGTGCAGAGGAAGGCACAGAGAAGACATAACGTCTATAGGTTCTGTAGAACTCTGGCAGGAGGGCATTGAGCGAGTGCATAGAGCGCACCAGAGAACTCTATTTCGAGTTTTGAAGAAAGGGAACTGTCGAAGAGAAGACACTCACAGGGTTGCTAAATACTCTGTGAAGAAAGGCTTTGCAAGCTGTGCATCGAGCAGAAGAACGCTAGGAGGGCGTGAAGCATTTCTTTGCAAGAAATACTTCAAATTGAGTTATCCGAAAACTCAATAGCACAAGGAGTGTGCGAATAAGAACTTGTTTGAAGTTCTTAAGCTTAGAAGGAATAACACAAGAAGTGCGCTCAGAGTGAACTTGTCTCAAGTTTAGAAGCTTAGGAGGAAAACTGCCTTTGCACACAGAGTAGTAGCTGAGAGGAGCAGAAGATTGAGAAACCTTTCAAGGTTTTCTGAGTGGACCAAGCTCAGGACGGATAACACAATTGTGTGCAGGGACCTGATCTAAAAATGAAGAAGACTTGAAATACTTGAAATTATTTGCAATGTAAATGTTATGTGTTTAAGGAAAAAGGATTAGTTTGCAACACATAGATTAAAGGATTACTTATGTAAAATACTCATAGACAGCAGTATAATCAATGAACATAAGCACATAAACACAACAATTTGATAAAGGAGTTCACCCCTCTCTTGGGCTACATCTCCTGGTCCAGCTTCCAATGGATCATTATTATTAATTGCTCAAAGTGCTCAAAAACATGTCTTACAATGCTCAAACTGACCAACCAACTGCTCCAATGGCTTCAGAGTGTCCAAAAACCCCTGTCTGGGCTCTTTCGGCACCTCAATCGATCGAAAAACGAAGAAGTTAGGCCTCCTGGAAGTCTCCCTCTTCTAGCTTATTGTCTCTCCATCTACAAATTGCACCCTTGTTGTTTGAACCTGGCTCACACACAAATTTAAGCGTGAAAACCCAGCACTGGGCGCAACCGCGCCAATGGTGCAAACTGTAGGACGGTTAAGGGCACGCCAGCCCCTAACCGCCTAGGCACCTGGGCATATGGCGAGTCATGTCACCGCGCGTATGGCAAAAGTAGTTAATGGTTACAACGGGTGTAACTTCCCCGCGCTCCGGTTAGGGTCATATGGAAATAGTGAAAAGGACCACGGGCTATATTAAACCCCACGCCAACTGTTACAACCACGCACAACCATATATATATACACGGTGGTCATATGTAAAAGCAACACGACCATGGGCCGGGGCTAAGCCCCGGCCCGACCCCCGCCCAAATATACAAACATACAACTTTAAATAAAATGCGAACCATTATATGGTAAGCAACATAGTATGGGCGTAATGGTCATGGAAAATTTGTTAAGGTGTTACACTGGCGGTGAGGTCCGGGGTTCGACCTCCATGGACCCATAAAATTTTACATAACAAATCACAACCCAAACAACGAGTGACACATGGCGCCCATGGATTGGGCCACGTGTCCTCATACCATTTTCCACCAAAGGACATGTGTCAATTCCTGATTCAAAAACTGCCAACCAACAAATGCTTGCCACGTCACTTCTGTACGGTCGTACAGTCCTGCCACGTCAGCCTGTACGGACTGGTACAGTCAGCATCATTTTTTTACCTGTTTGACTTGACGAACAGATCACTATATCTCTCGCTCCCGATGTCCGTTTGAGATGAAACGAGTTGCGTTGGGTTCACAACGATGAGACCTACGCTCTCATCTGGTTTGAAGCGATTCCGAGCACTTTGAATTTTTGAGAAAAATTTGATCCCCTGATCACACCTCCCCATTAGGAAGCTTTTGGACCTCCAAAAGACTATTTTCAGTCTATGTGAAGATGAGGGTAAAGTTCCCTCACCCTTCCAACCTCAATCCACTTGGAATTTCTTGGATTCGTCCCTTTAAGACCAACTCGAAGATACTCCACATTTCCTCGTTTCGAAGTTCGCATTCCCCTGTCAAGGATGGTGTCTTCCTGCAGTTCTGTTAGATACTATGGAGAAAAATCATCTATGGAAGGAATCTGAACATGCTCTCCTTGATCATCAATCAATGGAGGCTCATACAACTTCAAATTCTCAACATTAACAACTGCATACATCTGCATATAAAGAGGCAAATCTAAACGAAAAGCATTGTTACCAATCTTGTTGATAATCTTGAAAGGACCATATCGAATTGGTTTCAACTTTTTACCTTCTCATTTAAGCCTCTCCTTGCTGATGTAAAGCCAAACTTCATCTCCAACTTGGAAACTGTGATCAACACGATGCTTTTCATGTCTCGTCTTGTACTTGGCCTGACTCTTTTCCAACTGCTCTTGCACCACCTGATGTATCGACTGAA
>ML792980.1:3584-14279 GCA_009831015.1 Picea engelmannii | reverse complement strand
ATATAGAAAAAATTGAAAATAAATGAAAAATGAGCATTTAAAAAAATAATGTGGAAACATTGTGGATCGAAAAATTTAAAATATAAAAAAACACCTAAAAACAGAGAGGAGGTGCTACCGGTAGCACCATTTTTAAAAACGAGGTAAAAAATTGGACCCCCCAAAAAACGAGAACTCTAGAGAGTTCTTGTTAAGTTGGTAACTATGTTACTAGTTGAGGTCCGGACAGTAACCAGGACTGTGAGGTAGAGCAGGGCCCATTATTTGGGACAATTTCCAGGAATTTCCGAGAGGTATAGCCACCAGGGAGAACTTTTGAGACTTGCAGCAGTTGTCGTACGAGTTGGCATATCCGCAACAGTTCTTCATCTCATCCATTGCATTCCACATCATTCTTTGGGTATCGAGTATTATTGTTTTAGTTGCTTTTTTTATTTCGGATAAGATCTTTTTTTCATTGATCTAGCCAAGTGATTCATTTTGTTCCGTCACATTCGACATTTATACACCATAGAGATTTTATAATATAATCTTTGCAGTCTTTTGTCGCCATTATTATTTGAATGCTCATTTATATGTTGTAAACAATTAATCCTACACACACATTAGCAGAGTTTCCTAGACTAGTTAAGTCAAGAACATTACAGTGGTATCATAGCTTTAGTCCTGCCAGCCTGTGACTAAAGAAGATGAGTGCAGTAGAGGACCCAAGGGGTCGTGAGCACGTAGGTGACAAATATATCACTTACAACAGACACAAGGAGGAAAGACCTAGATCTGATTTCCCCCCTTTCCCTCCCAGCTCAGAGGAAGAGGAAGAGGCACAAAGGGAAGCAGAGAGAAGTGTAGAGAAAGAGGCTGAGAGTGAGGCAGAGAGGATGTTAGGAGACATATATGAGAGACCATAGGGCAGTGGTAAGACCCCCATGGAACCAGATGAAACCTTCATGCAGGTACTTGACAATCTGGTAGTCAGTCAACAGGCCATGACTCAGTCCTTATCGCAGATGGTTGATATATTGGCCATAGTGGGCACCTGCGACACACAATCCCCACATGCAACATAGGGGAACTCAGGGGTAGGCAGTAGATCCCAGTCTCATACTCACACATACACCTCTTCAAGTAGGATTCTTAGGCCATTGTTCTTCAGTTTCCAGAGGGCACCCCCCGTAGCAGCACAAAAACCGATAACAAAGAGGCCGCACACTCAGGTGGAGGGCATTGCAAAGTACAGGAGGGAGTATGCAACATTGGGCCATGACTTCCATCAGGACATGACCCTGGTCGAGTATTGTGGACTCAGACTCAAGAACAACCCCAAAGAGCCACAAAGAGGAAAACATCAACAACAGGGGCATAATGTTGATTTCATCTGGAAAGTTGGTAAACTCACCATACCTTTTTTTGACGGATTGTCCAAATGCACCTCTAGAGCTTGGGTACAAAATCTAGACACATACTACAAGATCAACCAGATGACCAAGACATAGGCCATCAGTTTCGCTACCCTACACTTGGAGGGTGAGGCACACAAGTGGTGGCATCATGGATTGGTGACGCTGGGACATAGTCACATCACCTCCTACAAGGAGTTCACAGAGAGACTCATGGACATGTTTGACAAGAGGGATCACAATATCCACTTAAGGGATCTAGCCCAGTTGAGACAAACTGACACAACATAGGCATTCATTATAGAGTTTCAATCGTAGTGACAAATATATCAGAGCCAAGGTTGATCATGTTATTCACAGAGGGACTCACAGATCCCTTAAGGGGATGGGTGAAGGCATACAAGCCTTACACTTTGCAGAACACCATCTTACACACTCGATATTTGGCAGACTTATTGCCAAAGACTAAACCCTTTTCCAAACCCTTTGTACCATAGAAGGACTGAGACAGGAAGCCATTCCAGAGAGAATGGAAGGGAAAGTAGAAGCTATATGATGAGACGAGGCGAGAGCTTATGAGGAAGAAGTTTGTTTTCAACTGCAGAGACCCTTGGGTCCCAAGCCACAGGTGCATGGGCAAGGGAGAGACTCAGTATATTGAGGTGGAAACAGACAATGTGGACAGTGAGGAGGAGGAGCATGGTAGTGGATCCAATATCTTAAAGGAGGATTCAACACAGGCAAAGGAGCAACCTCCCTGTAGAACACCGACATCAGCAGGGGCCCACCCACCGGTAGTTCCACAACCTCCTGAGCAGGATAAAAGACGGAAACCAACAAAGGGAGGAGTCATATCGACCCTTTCTAGTGTTCCCAGGTATGATACCCTCCAGATCAGAGGGACTATTCAGGGGAAATGGGAAATCACCCTGATAGATGGTGGGGCCGCCCACAAATTCATTGAAACTTCATTGGTATCAAGACGGGCACTTTAGACAGAGGAGTTTGAGGGGTTTGATGTCGCAATAGTAGATGGAATTACAATGGAGTGTCTAGACAAAGTTCTGGACTTGGAGATAAAGTTAGGCAACTACATAGTGAGAGACACATTTTATGTGGTTGACCTACCTGACACAGATGTGGTATTGGGAGTCCAGTGGATGATCACCTTGGGTAAAATCACCACCAATTACCAAACCTTGGATATGGGGTTCAAAGACAGTGACAGGAAGAGGGGTTTTTTGAGAGGCATGTCAACAAGAGCACCCAGGACAGTTTCGACCAAGAGGATGGAGAGGATATTCAGACATGGGGAGGTAGCATATGTCACAGAGTGCTTGATCACTACACCGAAGGATTTAGAGGGTCGACAACAATATCATACAGATATCAAGAACTTGTTGGTACGACATCAATATGTTTTTGGGTCAATTCCACCAGGGAGACCACCTGACAGGGGGTTTAAGCACACCATTGAGTTGGAGGAGGGGGCCAAACCTATGATCACACCACCCTATCGTCATATGAGGAGGTTAAAGGATGAGATAGAGAAATCAATTAAGGAATTGCTAGCGATGGGACACATCAGACCGAGAAACAACCCATTCACCTCTTCAGCTGTCTTAGTTCTGAAGAAGGATGGCACCATGAGGATGTGCATTGATTACCGAGCCTTGAATAAGAAAACCATCAAGAACTGATATCCTATCCCTCACATTGACGAGTTGATGGATGAACTGCATGGGGCAGTTTTCTCTCAAAGATTGATCTACGCTCTGGGTATCATCAAATCCGCATCCGAGAGCAGAACATAGAGAAGACAACATTTCGATGTCACTTTGGACATTTCGAGTTTCTGGTTATGCCATTTGGGATAACCAATGCACCAACTACATTTCAGTCTTGCATGAACCACATATTTAGGGATCAATTGAGGAAATCAGTCTTGGTTTTCTTTGACGACATCTTGGTCTACAACAAGACATGGAAGGAGCATATGAGGCACTTAGATGAGGTTTTGAACATCATGGAGGCACAATCACTATACACCAAAGAGTCCAAGTGTGAGTTCAGTATGACATAACTACTTTACTTGGGCCACATCATTAGTGCACAGGGGGTATATGTACACCAAGAGACGATCAAGGCCATTCTAGATTGGCCAATGCCCAAGAACGTGACAGAGTTGAGGAGCTTCTTCGGGTTATGCAGTTATTACAAGCAGTTTTTCAGGGGTTTTTCTCAGCTTGGAGAACCACTGACGGATCTCACCAAGCATGGGACTTTTGTCTGGACCGATGAGTCACAAAAATACTTCGATCACATGAAGGAAGTCATGGGCACATGTCCAATGTTAGCATTACCAGACTTCACTCTGCCATTTGTATTAGAGTGTGATGCATCCAACAAGGGTATCAAGGCAATTTTGATGCAGGGAGGACACCCCATTGTATTCAAGAGTAGGAAGCTCAACGAGACCGAGAGGTTGTATTTCATCTATGACAAAGAAATGTTGGAAATCATGCATGACTTGACCAAATTCTAACAATATTTGGTGGGAAACAAATTCGTGGTCAAGACAGATCACAACAACTTGAAGTATTTCCTTGAGCAGAAGGACCTCAGTGAGCGCCAACATAAGTGGGTGACGAAGGTATAGGAATTTGACTTCTACATAGAGTATGTCAAGGGGAAGAAGAACATTATGGCCTATGCACTATCTGGGAGACCTAGGACATGTTCTTTTATGGAGATTTCAACAGATTGGAAATCCCACTTGTTAGTGGAATATTCCAAGAACCAGTTTGCTTGCAAGATTCTGGATGGACAAATTCAATATCAAAAGTACAGGTTCATTGACGATGTCATATTCTACAAAGACATATTCTACTTAGTACCATATTCAAGGCTCAAGAAGAAGATCCTCGCAACAGTTCACAATTCGCCACTAATAGGCCATCAAGGGTTTTTCAAAACCTACAGGTAGATTAGGGAGAGGTTCTCATGGAAGGGCCTCAAACATGATGTTATGAGGTACATCAGTGAGTGTGTGACTTGTCATCAGAACAAGTCAGAGCATACGCTTCCAGCAGGGCTACTTCAACCACTCCCCATTCCGGAGCAGAAATGGGAGAGTATATCGATGGAATTCATCATAGGCCTACCCAAGGTCCAAGGTAAGGACTGCATTTATGTAGTGGTCAACAAATTGACCAAGTTTGCTCACTTCTATGCCATACCAAAAGAGTTCAATGAAGTTCAAGTAGCCGAGTTATTCTTCAGAGGGGTCTTCAGAATTCATGAGTTGCCGAGGAACATCATCAGTGACAGGGACATTCAGTTTATTGGGACATTCTGGAGGGAGTTGTTTAGATTTGTAGGGACATAGTTGACACCCAACACCAACTATCACCCTCAGAAAGAGATCGTCAACAAGTGGGTTGAAGGGTATTTGAGGAACTATGTTGGTGGACAACAGAGGACATGGGTCAGGTGGCTACATTTAGGAGAGCATTGCTACAACACCACTTTCCACATGTCCATTGGTATGACACCCTTCTGAGCATTGTACGGGTATGATGCTCCCACTTTGGTAGATTTAGTATTCGGGGAGAGAAGAGCTCCCAAGGCCAAGGATTGGATCACTAAGAGTCAGGATATTCTCAAGGTACTGAAAGAGAACTTGTAGACGACACAAAATCGACAGAAGATGAGTGTAGACAAGCACAGGATAGAGCGCAGATTTGAGGTTGGGGATTTTGTCTTCCTGAGACTCCAACCATACAGACAATCATCTCTGAAGAAGAGTGGGGTCGAGAAGCTCAATCCTAGATTTTATGGCCCTTACAAGATCATGCACTAAATAGGCGAGGTTTCCTATGAGCTAGAACTTCCAAAGGGGAGCAAGATACATAACATGTTCCACGTATCGTGCCTCAAGAAGGCGGTGGGACAATTCATCAACACATCATAGGAGATTCCCCCATTGGATGAGGAAGGACAGTTGGAGTTGGTTCCAGAGGAGGTATTGGAGTTTCGGGAGTGGAAACTGAGGAGCAGGGTGATCTAAGAGTGTTTGATCAGATGGAGAGGGCTTCCCATAGAGGATGCTACATGGGAGAGTGAGCAAGTGTTGCAACACCCTGGATTGGTATTGCTTGAGGAAAATAAATTTCGGGAAGGGAGGACTGTAATGTCCCTTTCCAAATAGGAGCTCTAGAGAGGAGGATAAATGGTCTAAACAACCCCGTTAGACTATAGATAGGGCCAAATAGGGGTAAACAAGGTTACTAGAGGTCATTCCAATCAAAGGTGTTATAATTAGAAAGTGACATTGAGCTAAAAGTGGCTAAAAACACTTTTAAGCTAACTTGAGCTAAAAATAGAACATATGAGCTAAAATTAAAAGTCAACAACGAATTAGGGTTTTAGGCAGCTATAAGAGAAGGTTCAACAACCTAATTCATGATTATGTAGATTTTGACTTGTCATTGAGGAGAGAGGCGCATCTCAAGAGAGATAGTTCATTGGATTCCAGGAGGAAGACACCAGTTGGATGATTTCGGTGTTGAGAGACACACCCCAGACACCGAGAAGATCACACAGGTCTTCCATCATTCTTCAACATCAGTTACACAAATTCCAACAGCAAGGGCGCACTTATTCAGGGTGAGGGCACAACTTCTGAGGAGGTTCAATGGATCGACTTATCCCTTTCAAAGAGAGTTCAAAGATTCCCCTCCGATCCAGTTGAGAGGAAGGAAAGGTGCATCTTTTGCCTAGTTCCTCATCAGATTCTGATGGAGGAATCATTTGGGGTGCACTTTCCAGACATTGGGAGTGCGACACTTGGGGAGGACACATTCAGGGTTCCTGAGCAATCATCAGTTTAGATCTAGGGAAACCCTTCTGAGCCATTTCAAAGTAGACCTGGGTGATCAGTTTGAGACACACATCAACCGATTCTGACGGTGGAATCACTAGGGCACAGTTTTCCCGAGCAGAGGGGGCACATTTCCCCCAGGGGGATCCATCTGGGGACCAGATACACTAGTTGAGGTCCAGACAATCACCAGGGCTATGAGGCAAGGCAGGGCACATTGTTTGGGACAATTTCCAGGAATTTCCGAGAGGTATAGCCACCGGGGTGAACTTTCTAGACTTGCAGCAGTTGTCGTACGAGCTGACATATCCACAACAGTTCTTCATCTCATCCATTGCATTCCACATCATTCTTCGGGTATCGGGTATTATTTTTTTAGTTGCTTTTGTATTCCGTCTAAGATCGTTTTGTCATTGATCTAGCCGAGTGATTCATTTTATTCTGCTGCATTCGACATTTGTACTCCACAGAGATTTCATAATATAAGCTTTGCAGTCTTTTGTCGCCATTATTATTTGAATGCTCATTTATATATTGTAAACAATTAATCCTACACACACATTGACAACGTTTCCTAGACTAGCCAAGTCAAGAACATTACATATTCGTCTATCAAAATGCTTGATATTCATTAAAAAGTTCACACCCTAGTTTTGCCAAGAATCATTGAATATGCATATTTATAAGAGGGGGTCTATTCCATCACAAATTGTAGTGCCCCATCGTTTTCTTATGACTCATGAACTTGGCCGGAGATGAATTAGATACGACATTAATTTTGGAGATGAATTAGATACTATGTTTTCAAGACATTAATTTTATTTGAGACATTAGATGAGATGTTATGATTAACTTTTCTTACATTTATATGCATAAAAGTTACTTTTAACAATGGTGGATTTATATAGATGGGTATGTATGTAGATTTATTAGCTTTTAAAGTTTAGGAATAGTAATATGTAGTATGTATATGGTCATGATGTATATTATGATTTATATGTAATGAACATTTTTCACTTTACCTTAAAACATGTGGACACTGTTAATTGTATTATTATTCACTTGATGATGGTTGGATATATGTGAAAACTTGATTTTTTTTTGTTGTAATATGAGTGAGAGTTTAATGAAACAACTACTCCATGGGCCAAAGAGTCACTTCATTAATAGATCTCATAGGAGCCCAGACTTGTGAAAGGTCTCACTATTACCATAATATGTGTTGGGGACAATATATAACACTAGTTTTACATTAGGTAGTTTAGCTATATCTTAACTTTCAAGAAATTGGGTTACCTTATGATTGCTGTCATTTGGAAAAGCCCATAAGCTCTAAGACATTAATATTTTAAGTGATTCCATATCAAGTGAATCTAGAGTAGCTACGATAAAACTAATGTTTATGTTATATCTTGTCTTGATAAAACCCATATTATAATAATAATGATTCACACCCTAATTTTGCCAAAATCATCAAATATATGGATTTTAGTGTTGATGAGTATTACAACAACATAAAAGTTATTTGATAGAGTTGAACCTAAATAGGGAGGATAACAATCATTCTTCCCAACCACACAAGCTATACCCAATTGACACTTATTATAGTCTTGATGATTTAAAGTAGGCAACAATCACAAGGGATATTGGCTTTCTTGTGGATGCTATGTAGGTGGTTGCAACCTCACAATATCCCTATGTAGGTTGCAACCACGTCCAATGTTGAAAACTCAGTTGGAGCAGAGTTGGTTTCCAATCATGGCAACTCTAGCTCCAATGAACAATTGGCATTCTGTAATCGTTTTTTCATGACCAAAACTTTATAGAAAACTTACTTTAAAAAAATGACTTAGTTTAAACGTTCTACATTTTTTATTTTACTGCAACTATCATCTCCTCCTGAAATCACAATTTTACATTCCTTAAATCACTTTTTTAAATGCATAAATCACAGTTTTACATTCCTTAAATCACTTTTTTAAATGCATAAATCACAATTTTACATTCCTTAAATTATGTTTTTAAATGCATAAATAAATTCAGCATACTCAAAACCCACAACATCTAGATAATGTAATTTCAATCATTGAAATTTGAAAATTTCTAAATTTCCCACCAAATTTTAAATAAAACTCATACACCAAAAATAAAAACATAAAATGTTTAGATTACATTAATTAAAAATTAAAATGGTTTCGTGGCCTCCTCCAAACCTTAATCTCGAATTCAAATGGTTTCGTGGCTCCTCCAAACCTTAATCTCGAATTCAAATGGTTGCTCAGCCATCCTCCAAATATCATTTGGAAATATTTTAACGATCATTCTTATATATAATATTTTGAATTTTTTAACAAATCACTTATCAAACAAAATCTTTTTCTCAAATTAATTTTGTTATCACAAAATCTATTTCACAAAATAATCTCTTATAGTCCCAATTCATTTACGTGTCAGAGCAACTGTTAGTGTGTGTATATTCACACAATATTCTCTACTATCTGTTGTAGATATTTGTCTCTACTATCTGTTGTAGATATTTGTCTGTAACATAACATCGATATTTGTCTGTAACATAACATCAACCTGTCAATTCTCTTACCTGTCCGCTTTAATTTGACCTCAATCGTTCACAGTTCATCTGATTCCCAGGGTTTTGTTTCTTTCAATTTTTCTCCAAAATCCTTACCGAAGTACTTGGTCGATCCGTTATAATGGATGAAAAATTGCTCTGTTTGACCCTTCTGGTAGTTGTAGCAAACTGTTCACTGATTCCGTTAACAAATGCGGCAGCAGCCAAGCCTGTTTATTGTGGTAAGCATGCAGACTGAGAAGTTCGTGGCGTTCATGGAAAAATTTCTGTTGGTTTTCAAGGACGGAATTATGTTATTGATCAAAAATATTTCTCATCGTGTCTACAGATTTGGATAAGAGTTTTCCAGTGAAGGTTAAATCCGTGGATATCGATCCTAATCCAGTAGTAAGCGGCAAGCCTGCCACATTTAAGATTTCTGCCACTTCCAGTAAGTCTCCAGGGTTTGCTCATATATGGTTATTGATCACGAAGAGGGAAATTTGCATACTAGGGGAGAATTCTAGGCAATATTTCCTGTAATTTAGCTATATTTTGCAAATTTTCCCTTGAAGGGTTCATAAATTTATCTTTGGGAACTCAGTCAAATTTTTTGTACAGTTTCCCAAACCATGTAGTAGATAGAATTTTATGGGGACATTTGCTTTTAAATTATAAATTCTTCGCTTGTTGTATCAGCAATATTCACCTATTGTTTTAAAATCGGTTCTTTCTTTTATTTTTTCCATTTTAAGGACGCTTCCCTAAACTTCGTTTGTAATGCCAGATACCATGCTCATCATATAGAGCTTTATAGTTTGGTTATCTTTTGAGAAGTATGTCTCATTTTGGTGTGCATCTGCAATAAGTTGCACATAGAGGCAGTGACTTTTCTTGTTCTCTTTTTTCATGTGCTGTGCTTAGAGAGGGAAGAGCAGCATCACTGAATTTGCTCTAAGGGATGAAGATTGCCAGTTTTCAGAAGCAACACGCTACCGTATAATTGCAATCATGTTTTCCTTGGGCTACCAGTGTCCTTGTAGGGTTTATTTACAATCATAATTCTCATTTACAGCAGTAACTGTCTCACAATATCCCTATGAATACTATCTATCTGCCATTAGAAGAGTATACAGTAGGTAGGATATCGATCCTGTTCCAGTAGTTTCCATTCAGATTTATGGCTATATGCTGTTTGGGTAGCCTATCATGTAATTGTTTATATTTCACCCTGATGCTTGTCATATTCATTTTCATAATCTTATAGGAGACATTAGCACACCTATACTTTCACTTTGTACTTGATAACACAGTACATCTGTCAGCTTCCATTTGAATATTGGTTAGATGCTATAGGGACAGAATAGAGCTGCTGATTTTTTGATAGTGTGCTATGGTTATCCTTCAACATAACAATTAACTATTGGCTGGATGGTCACGTGCTCTCATGTTGCTCACTATTCTTGTTCTATCTCACTGAACACAGTTGTGCCCACAATTTAACAGGAGATATGAGCATGGCTATACTTTAACATGATGATGCAATCCTTTTTATCTGTTATTGTGTACAGATCTGTATATGTTGTTGCACTACGTGCATCTACAGTCCAAGTAGAAAATTAAATTGAAAAAAATTGAAGTCTGTAAAATTAAAAAAAACCTATTATAATAACAAAAAACTCAAAAGAATACCATAATAACTATAACAATCTGACTGCTGCTAATGTTTAGAGCTTGCCAGCTGTCTGGTTGGAATCTCATCCTTGCCTTGATAGATATTTTGGATTATGAAATTATTGTATGCATACTGTGTGCTTCTTTTTATGCTTGTTGATCTTTGTCACACT
>ML792979.1:141792-247068 GCA_009831015.1 Picea engelmannii | reverse complement strand
ATAATAAACAAATCAACCCAAAAGCACACTCCCTGACTCAGTCCGGAGTCCAAGGGGGTCTACCGATGCCTCCGCATCCTCAAGATCAAAAACCTGCACACTCAATAAGCTGAGTCAATAGCACCTGTCTATATGAATAGTAATGCATCATAACATCGGTCAATCACATCATAGTCAATATATAAGGTCCAACATCAAAAAGGTCCAGATCACTTGCGAGCAAGTGTCCTCAAAGAATAAGTGTCCTCAGTGCGCCAGAGCGGGATGTTACAATTACTAAATTAATTTTATGAACAATATCCACTCTCTTTCCCTACCATTATTTCACTTTTCGCTAATTGAAATCCCCTCACCTTCCCACATTCATTTTTCACTCCATGTTCCTAAAATCTAATTACAGTTAATAGAATTCTATCTTGTGACAGTTTGAAATCGTAGTTTCTTGGATGGATTATAGTGACATATTCCTTGGTTTACATTACAATTGATTGTGTGTTTTCTATGAGCAGTAACCATGATTATCTTCCCGCTCATCTTAACATTTTTCGCTCAATACAAACCCCTCACATATCCCAGGACCTTTTGTTCACCCCCTTCTCATTGACAACAATTAAAAAATTGTATGGATTGGATTGCATGAGACTGATATGTTGCTAAGCCAAATTTTATTTCATATGTTTAAGGAATTGTAATGTATGGTTGTTAAAGGAAAAATTAAGAGGTAATTGGAATAGGGTCCCTAGAAGGCCTATATTCTCCATTCACTTTGATGTTGACTCGCAAGAGTTGGGCCAACTATTTCAGGCTTGGTTTTTAAATTGGATTCGGCAAGGAATGGTCCAAACTAGGCCTGAAAGGCCTCCCTTCCAAACTCCACAAGCCCCTGGTATTCCCATTCCCCCTCGTGTCTCATTGCAACCCGAGGTTCTCAAAAATGATGGATGGCAAGATATTCTCCACTCAAAAGCATCCCAACATCGTGGCTGGCCCAATTTGTCTTTACCTGCTCCCTCGCCTATCAATCATATTGTCCAAGCCGCCCCTGTCCACTCACCAACTCAGTTTTCCCATACTACTAAAAGGTTGAAAACTGAGGCCCACCATGCTACTGAAAAGGAAAATCCATTGTTTCCCCTTCCTCACCCTCCAATGCCTTTGATAAATATGTGTCCTCCTGGATTCATTTGAGGGACGATGTTCTCACGTGATCAACGAGATTAGGCCTAAAGGCTCAACACATCCAAAGGAAATTTCAGAGAGATCAAAATGTGACAGCAACAACAAGGGAAAGATTGCATCTCATACTGGAAAATATGGATTTTAAGTTTTATTTTATTTATTGTTGATGACACTTGACTTCAGAAATTTTGGACAACATGTTATTTTTTGGATATATGAGTAATATATTTTGAAAATAATTTCAAAAATCATTGGATAAGTTGTCAAATATGAATGTGATGATGGGAGTCACAAGGAGGGATGTTTTGTTTAACTAGTTGTGTTATGATTGTGAAAAGATAAAGGTAGTCACAAGGGGTCCCACCTACTAGTTATTATTTATTTAAAAACCCTTTTTATGATGTATTAATTTTCCCCCTAACTAAAAAGTTGGTTGATCTTTTAGTTAACTTAACTAATGAAGTAGTTCAACTACTTCAACCAATTATAATTGCTTAAAGGAAAAAATAAAGGAAGGAACAGAGGAGGCATAGAAGGAGAAGCATACTAAGGTTTTCTCTTTGAATTTGTGTTGAGGTAGTTAAATTTTGATTCATTCCTTAATTGATCATAAGCCTAATTATTTCTTATGATAGCAGGGTCTTATTGTAGACAGCAAGATTCAAGGTTGAATTACATCATTCAGACACTTGTTTTTTCAGAGTTGTTTCTCTATCTTTGATAGTCTGTGTAGACTTGTTTGTTTGTGAATTAGTTTTCATGACTGACAAAGGATATTGTACAGAGTCGAGTGTTATAAAAACATGATCCTGGAGAAATAAAAAAAAAACAAGTTTGGAAACAAAACACAAAAGATACACAATACAATAGAGACACAGATTTACGTGGTTCACCCAGTGTGGGCTACGTCCACCAGAGAAATTGCCAGGTCCTCCCTTTATTATTATCCAACAAATGAAGGGATACAACCTACAACAAACCCGTTGTAACTTCCTCTTCTTTCTCTCACAGTAACCTATCTCAGAATACAGTATTCGCTATGATACATAGCCACAATACATTTCCCTCATAAGAGAGGGTTGCCTTATAGGGAAAAAAACCCTAACATAACTTCTATCATTAGATTTGGGACCTTATAATGAACGGTATAGATTTACAATGAAATTACAATATACTTTTACAAGGAAAATTTTCCTTTAGGGGGTTTTCCCCCGAACCCCTATTGAGGGCCCGCTTGCCCCCAGAACCCCCAGTCGGGGGGATAGCCCCCATGAACCCTGCAGAGGGGGTAACCCCCCTCTACACTCCCCCACATGGAAGAGTGTACATACTTCTGGGGTGTAAAGTATTCATGGGGTATAACATGGATGAAAACAATAGACCTCTAAATTAGGAAGATAATCAGGCTCCACAACCAACATCGAGTGGACAATAATCTATGGCAAGTTGATCTAGCTTTTAGAGTTTAGTTTTGATTTTCCGCAGAGGTCCTTTTGTATGTTTCATCAGGGACGTCTAATTTTGACTTTGGTCCAAAATTTCTTCATGAAATCTTGTAAAGGGAATGACTCTTTGATGAATTGGAATGAAATAAAGGATTGATTTATATCTCATATATTTATTTCAGCAAGTGTTATATTCAGAAAAGCATATAAATAATGAATTTTCCAGCAAGATTTTATTTATAAAAGGACTAGCCTAAGCACTTGTAATCAATACTTGTGAGTTAGGATATTAATTTTGATGGCTATAAACATAGGGTGATAGTCCCGTCTATTTTGATTTAGCCAAGAAGAATTTGAAAATGCTTGAGTAAGATCATTTCATATATTTTCCTCAACACTTGGTACATTTCTTCACATGTATTCCATTGTTTTAGCTTGTTGTACATTGTGAATAGTTTTCACTTTTTCACCTCTATGAGGACAGTTTATAAACATATGATCTCCTTATAACTTACTAGATTTCACAAACAATCCTTGGAAAAATTGAAAAATCCCTAGGAAACTAACATGGTGGACATGTGAGTCCTTACTCTTTGATATCTAATCTCCCTAGAATGTTATCTAATCTAAGAAATATTTGAAACTATTCCTATATTGTGAACATGTGAGCATGTGTGGGCACTTACAATTCTTTAAACTTCCTAAGTGATTTATTCTAAGAATTTGAAACTATCCTAAGATTGTGCACATGTGGCCATGTATAGTCTCTTACAATTATTTGAGATTGTGTTTCAAAAACAAACTAAGAGGTATTGGCCTCTCCCTGAATGGTTGATTTTAAAAGGATATGGAGGTTTCTTCAAGAAATCTCTTTTTCTGATTCTAGGATCACACAAGGGTGTGAGGAAAGAGCATACTCCAATATTGTCTAAATAGCCTTCTAGTCTCAAATTAATGTGATGTTTTTGTAAAAGAAAAATATTTTCATGAAATTCAAATGAAAAAATTTAATACATCCATGTGGAAACCAAGGAAATCAAAATATATTATGGTTATTTTTACTCCCCCCTAGAATTCTATGTGTGAATAAGTTATCTATGTAAGAATGACCTTCAAATTTGGAACTTGCCCATGTGACACAGTGGTGAATATTATGTGGAAATGAGTGAAGCATAACCATGGGTTACTGATTTTACGAGGGATATCGTGCTGATCCATAGTTATCAGTCAGGTGATGGATAACCATTTGGGTGTTGCACTTGATTCCCAGAGTTCCAGATCTAATAATGGCTTATGGAAGTAAACACACCTTAAATATACATACATCCTGGCATTGACATTGTCCAAAGAATTTAAAACAACACCAACCTCATTGTTTCAAAAGGAGTCGTCAAATGCATCTTGTGTATCTGGGTTCACATGATCTTGCACTGCTTCAACCTATAAATGTGGGTTGATTGCAGTGGTTGTTGATGTTGTAACTTTTATCTTTCCCTGCCAAATATTCCAATGCTGAGAGAGGAATTGTCTACTAATATTACTCTTCTCAATAACATCATCATCCATTGTATTCAAATTTCCCTATATCCCACAAGAGGCTCCCATGAGGGATCAGTTCTTTATAAGCTCACATCGCAAAGCACCATCCCCCACAAGAAATGATTTTGCATCTTCCAACTTTTTATGTTTCTCATTTCCAAATACATAAATTTGGGCATTGTAATGACAATTCATAGGCCTCACATCCTCTGTCCCAAGGGATTCTACAGGAATATATTCCAATGAATCAAAATAGAAGAACTGAAAAAGTGGAAGAAACTTGCTAGAACAAGGTTTCACGATTACCTTCCCAATGATTCCACCAACCATAATTACCACAAGATTCAACATTGCATGAGAACCACTTGCAAAATGATTGAACACATTTACATTTTCATCAATGTAATTGACATCCAACCTAATCAGAAAATTATCATTGTCATTTAAATCCATTTCCACAACAATAAATCTACTGACATATTCCTAAAAAGAAGCACGAGGGAAACACCCACATTGATGAACAAATTTATCTAGTGCTAAAAATCCAAGTGTATAATTTATGGGCGATAAAACTTGGATAAATCAATGAGAAGAAACTTTCTAGGATTTTCAAGTGCTTCCTTCAGTGGCTTAAAATTTAAGATCTTGGGTTTCTTAACCTGAGTGACTATGATACCCATTTCATAGCATCCCAAATTACTGGTATTTTCTTGTAAATGGAAAGAATATAGTCTAGCATTCATTACTTTTCTCAGTTTTCCATCATTGAGCTCCCTCATACCTTCAAATTTAGAGAAAACAATTAAATCCCCATCCTCTAATTGGAGCCTCCCATCATCATCTGTGATACATTTTCCATCTGAAATAAAAACAATCAATTTTGGAATGTGTTTCACATGGAAAAGTTGAAAGAGATCCTTAGTTTTATTTTATAAAGAGAAACCCAACCATGGAAAGCGGTGTATGGTATCAAATTCAAAATATTTTAAAAAAATTGTTTCCCCTTTATCGTTTATTAAAACAACCTCAAATTCTTCTCCTCTCTCCTTTATCCCCCTGTATACTTGAATAAGATTCAGAGTGAACTGAAAGTAAGAATTGTAGTATTGATTGATAAAAACAAACAAAGCAACTGTCTCTCCCACAAATTCAGAAACTGGGACTGGAATCTCTGCATGTCTAAAACTATCCCTATCATCAAACTCTATCACAAAATTACCTCATTAGAAACCAAGAGGGACTCCAGGGTTTGCGCTCATAGTATTGTTTTCTCTTCATCTTCAATCTACCTCATTATTTCATGTGTAAATGCGTAAGCCCGGATTCTATGTTCTCAGATCAAGTCCATTGCTTCCGTCTGTAACATTTTCCCATCTGGAACTATAACAATCAAGGTCTAGATATATTGAACATGAAAGTGTTGAGACAATTCATAGTGATTCTTATCTCCAAATGGCAGAGCCAGACATGGAATGCTTGCATGAAACTTTTTGAATTTTTATTTCATGCGTTCAAGGTGGACAAATACAATCTCAGAGGCCTTTCCTTTCCTCATGAGCTCATCATAAATATCAAAAAATTGTGTAATGAAATATTTATAGGGACCACACTAGAGCATTGATAAATACACACCCACCATTTTCCCCAGAACCTTCGTTATTGGGACCTTCTCTCCATTGTTTCTGATTAAGAAATATCGTTCCTCATTATAGAGAAATGACATCAAATTCTGGTGGGATTCATTCACAAACCTGACATCCTTTTCATGCTCATCTAGTTCAGCCATTATGTTTTTACACATCAAAATTCCTCTTTTCGACAATGTCAGATTCTCATTGTCATAAGTGTCGCACTTTTGTCGCAAGTTTCGTAAGTGTCACATTCTCTTTCACTAAGTGTCGCATCATGAAAGACACCATGAAAACACTTGCTACAACCCCTAAAACATGTTATAATAAGAATCCTCATCATTTGACAGTCGAAACAAATGTTTTTCTATGAGAATTGTTCATCTTGGTAACTTTTGGGGAGATCATTGCTCCTCTCCTCATACACATGAAGTGCTAGCACCCCTTGTCCATATTAGGGGGAGAATTTTAGCGCTCTATTTCCCATTCTAAGGGAGTGCTAAGTTGGTTGATGAAATCTTGGAATAAATCCCATTTTTTTCTAAAGACATCTATGGATGGATCGAGTTAGTTTGGCTCGAATCTAACTCCAGGGATGCATCTAAGGGAGATATCACAACTATTGGATCCATATCCTCAACTAATTCCAAATATACCCAAGGTAGTTGAGCCTCTCAAAGCCTATAAATGGAGGCATTCCCATGAAGAAAAGGAAAAGAGAAAATCAAAAAAGAATTGTTATTCTGATTGGGGATCTTTCGAGCAAGGGTTGGATGAGGAGGACTTGGAGAGGCTGCTACAATATCATATGAAGATTGTAATTTTATTCTTGAATTTCTCATCTAATATACTTGGCCTATTTACTTCAAGTATGTGGTTTCATGTGCTTTT
The DNA here is from genome assembly GCA_009831015.1 of Picea engelmannii. Classification (NCBI taxonomy): domain Eukaryota; kingdom Viridiplantae; phylum Streptophyta; class Pinopsida; order Pinales; family Pinaceae; genus Picea; species Picea engelmannii. Next base: position 240,386 of record ML792979.1, on the reverse strand, counting down.
CTATGTTTAATTTGATTTGCATAGATGAATATGCTTTTCCTAATCCAATAGAGTAGAAGGAAGTTGCTTGTTTCCTTTTGTTCATTGCAGGTATTGATTATGCTAGGAATTGGATCAAGCTTGCGGATAGAAGCAGCTAGGATAACTGTCATAAACAGAGTACATCTTACTTTACCATTTCCTCTCTTTTTATATAAGAAAAATGAGTTTATAGGAATGGTAGTGTCCAAATTATTGTTTATGTCTTGGTATAAGGGTCAGTAATATGAGGGAAACTTTACCTGTCCACAGGGAAATATTTTTGTAATAGAAATTGGCAACTCCACTCGGGAACAAATTTTCAGTTTGTTCTTTCATTGGTTCATCTGTGACCTTTTTCTATACTTAGATCCTATTTGATGATTTAATCTGTCTTTACATCTCTTTTTTCTTTGCTAAGTTGTCTCACATAGCCTCTTACTGAATTTTTCCTGAGTTACTGAGCTTTTTGAGCCTTTTTCTCAAAATTTCCCTAGAACTAGCACGCCTATGTAGTTCAAGTCAGAGCATTGTTACTTAATCAATTCTCCCATAATGTAACATCCCCAACATCCAACTAGGATATGCCACATAAAATGTTTCGAACTGTATACAAAATTAAAACATATACACACAGAAACTCTTGCGGAACTTTATATATAAAACTTAAAATAGACAAATACCTTTTGCAAATGCACAGATTCATATAGAATAATAATAAAAATATGCATGAAACACACATAGGAAAAACCCATTAAAAAAAACACATAAATAATAATGCAACATGTAATTTAACACATAGTTGAGACTTATCTTGGTAAAAATATCACTAACTACATGCGGACCTTCGATGAACCTTCCAGCCTTAGACCACGATTCTCATCACTCTCAGCAGTGGGTTTCCCTCGAGCTAGGATTAAACCCCACCCGGGTAAAGGAATTCCTAACCAAGTTGATTTATCTTAGACAACAAGAAAAAACTATATCACATGTGCCAAATCAAACTAACAGCCTACAGTCCCTCATTCACCACATGATTGTCCAACCCCAAGAAGTGTGCCCCTTCTCTGCTCAAAATTCCTTTGGCTACCCCAATTCCTTTCTGAGCTTCAGCAATAGGCCGAACAGGAAGTCTCAGAGCCCTGTAGCTTCAGTTTGGCACCTTTAGGAATTCAATTCCAAATAATTCCCTCACCTACAGACAATTTCTCATGGACCTGACAACCCACCTCTTCAGTCCAGCTCTTAAGCTAACCAGGTATAGGTATATGTACGAGTACATGTACAATGATAAGAAGGTCCGGATATAGTTATAGGTACATGTACATGAAGGTACAAAGGAAAACTGAATGAGTGAGTGAATGTTGATGGAATGAATGAATGGGAAAATGAACTAAGTCCAAACTATATGTATGCATGTTCCCAACTTGACACTTGTCATTTTGAGGACTACTTTGGCCCACTTGTCTCCATTCTTAGAACTTAGGATAAAATAATTATCCATACTTTATACTTTAAGGAATATTAATATAATATACCTTTTTGTCTTAAGTTGCCTAGCTTAGCCCCTTATCCTGAACGTTTAGCCCCCCCTTTCCCTAAATAGTGGAGTTTAGTCCCCTATACTCTCTTATCGTGGTCGGTCTACTTCCAGTGATGTATTATATTAATGATACGACATATAAAAAAATAGGTTGACTGAGCTTAAGCATCTAAGATCTTCGTCCTAATTCAACACATAAGCCTCCTAGCTTATAATAACTGGCTCACCAGCCTATAAAGAAAAAAATATACATAAAGGATTCTTTCCCTCAAAATCACATGCATTTAAATTTGATGCATACGGTATCCTGGAATGTGCACACTTCATCATTTTACTGTGCAGTACATGTGCGCACTATACCATGGAAGGTGCACTATACCATCTTAAGTACATTTTGATTTACATTTACAGTTGGGGTTCGGCCTAGGGGTATTACATTCCCAGCCCCTTATTTATGCACTATCCTCGGTGCAATATATACACATATACAACCAAAAATTCAAAAATCCTAAAACATATGCCGGTATTCTACCCGCATATCATCTTCATCCTCCCAAGTTGCATTCTCAGGATTGTACCAGATCCATTGGACCTTTACAAGATCTATGGCTTGATTCCGGAGTAGTTTGATGTTCCGGTCCAAAATATGTACTAGATGTACTTGGAAAGCATCTTCTTGGTCCACCTGAATCACATTCCAATCAATAACATGATTATCATTAGGTATATATTTCTTAAGCAATGATACATGAAATACATTATGAATGGTCATTGATGTAGGTAAGGCAAGCATGTATCCTACAGGCCCAATCCTCTCTAGGATTTCAAATGACCCACAATAGAAAGCTACCAACTTTGAACAATTTCCCAACTTCAAGAAACTTTTGTTGGCCTTCACTTTCAAGAATACGTGTTCCCCTACTTTAAATTCCATGTGAGTTCTTCCCTTATCAGCATAGATTTTCTGCATGTCTTGGGAAACCTTTAAATTATGTTTTATTTTCAACACTTTCTCTTCCATTTCCCTGATTAATGATGCAGGAACATCGCCCACACATCAAGCGAGCCAACACAGAAGCGGAGGATAGCTGGACAAGCCAGCACAATTTTTGAAATCACCTTGAAACTGTTGCGTGAACATTAATGTGGAAATTTAATGAAGCGCACTTTGTATATTGTAAATGGACCTTGAGCGGATTTCTCTCATCCTTTAGTAGATAGGAGGCATTTAAGATAGTTAATGTAAAGTAGATAGGATTTTTAATTCTAGATTTGATAGCTTTAGAGAGCAAGAGGGGAACGGGATATAGACACCCTCATTGTGCATTTGTAACATGATCTGAGAAGCATTTGAGCAAGAGCATGCAGAGAGTTGTGTGAGGAACACCCATGTGCAGATATCTGAATAAATAGAAGAACTGATTCAAATTCATGGTTTTGTGTCTATTCTCTGTGTATGATGTTGATATGCTCATGAATGGTTGCTTCCTGTTATACATTTGCTTTTATATGCTGTGTATATGATTTCATGTTGAGTTTGGGATCTGAGAGGGAGAAGGAATGAGTTTCAATTGTTTCTCTATTTGAGCCAGAGAATTCCCCCAAGGAGTGCAGTCGAAGTGTCTGCAAGGAGTGCGTTGACAGAGGGTTTAGATAGAGATAGCTTTTGTTCTCATTCATCTCAAAGGTGCAGTTGGGCACAGGAGCCGTGCAAGGAGTGCGTAGGTCGTTTAAAAGTCTCAGGGTTGCGAATATGAGTGAAGCGTTGAGAGACTGCTGCTGCAGGCATGCGCAGAGTCAAATACTTCAACACTTAGGTGTGGTTGAAGGTTTGCCGCAAGGGGTGCGTGCGAGAGTTTTCCTGAAGGAATTGGAAGTCATGGAAAAGCTCAGGAAGGCTAGGCCTTCGAGTTTGTCGAAGGAAAGTGTAGGGAAGCTGTGCCTTGAAGTGGTTAAGTAAGTGTCGTAAGATTACGAGTAGGGAGACAAGTCTTCGTGGAGAAGCACTTGGTTCATTTCACAGTATTCATCGGGAAAAAAATAGACGGTCGAAATTCTCCGAGGAGAATCCGCGAATCACTGTGAGTCGTTAGATCTCACGGAGGTGAAAGGGAGATACTACAGGTATTCCCATAGTGTTTAAATCTCAGGAGGGGTAGAACCGTTGATCAGGGCCATGAGGACCGTTGGATCTACATGTATATCGTGTATCGGGGTTTTGTGGGTCGAAACTCCAAACATTTGCAACCGAAATTGCGAAATCACGATACGTGATATCCCGATGGGAAGGAGAAGAGTGTGGGACATAGGAGTCAGAGTGGAGGACAGGTGGCACAAGCTATCGGAGTTTCACAGTGAGAAGCCCCGAACATTCGAAATTAGGATTCGCGATCCTGCGAAGTCCGAAATCCCGACGAAGTGACGGGACCGTTGAAGAGTCAAAGCCACTAGCTCATCGGAGTTTCGGTGCATCGGGATTCGGGAGTCGTAGAATTGAGTTGCTCGACACCACGAGTACCGAACTCGTGATAGGAGAAGTCCCGATAGGGTAAAGGAAGGTTTAGTGTTGACTCGTATTGGGTCTCGGGGATTCGAGGGTGAAAAGTTCAACTACTGACCTCGCGAAGTCGTGAATTCCCATCCTCCGAGTGCAAAGAGGGGATCGCACGGAGATTTCTGTGGGTGAATATTTTTCGATAGGGAAATAGAAGGACCGGTTAGTGTTCTTCGGGCCGAGGGAAGAGAAGATCCTGTGAGCTGATGAGGGACTTTCGACTTGCGGGTTGAGACGTCGGCGTCAGTTTGGTATCAGATCACAGAAAGATTCTTTTCTTTCTGTAGCAGAGAAGAGGATAATTCACCATGCCACCAAGGAGGGAAAGGCAATCACTTGATCCAGAGGATAGAGAGGTGCCAAGAAGAAGAGGCAGGCAGGTAACAGATCTAGTTATGGAAAGACAGATGTGTGATCTCCGAGCAAGACTCAAAGACATGGAGACAACGCAAAGGCGCACAACTAGTGTTGGGGATATTAGTGATTCCGAAAGTGAAATAGAGGCTGAACGTGAAGAGGAGGTTGAAACCAAAGATGCATCAAACGATCATTTGATCAAATCTATTTCCAGGATAGGTGCAAGGGCAAAGATGGACATCCCAGTTTACGAGGGAAACTTGGATGCAGAGGAGCTTATAGATTGGATTAGAGCTCTAGATACATACTTTGACTACGAATATGTCGAAGAGAACAAGAAGGCCAAGCATGCTATCACACGCTTGAAGGGACATGCAACATTGTGGTGGGATGAACTACAAGATGACAGACACTGCAAGGGAAAGTAGAAGATCAAGAGCTGGGACAGGATGATCGCGAAGATGAAGGCGAAATTCATCCCTAGAGATTATCAAATTACTCTGTTCAGAAGAATGCAGAACCCGAGACAGAAGCTGATGACAGTGAAAGAATACACTGAGGAATTCTATAAAATAAACATCAGGGCAGGTCATCGGGAAAGCGATGATGAAAAAGTTGCCAGATATATGAATGGCCTGAGATATGATATCCAGGATGAGATGAGCATGGTAACCATTCGAACAGTGGAATATGCTTATCAGATGGCTCTGAAAGCTGAAGAGAAGCTGAGCCGAAAGCAAGGTTAGAGGGACCGAGGCAGAAGTCAGACTAGAGGAAAATTAGTTGCCCAGGATAAGTATCATAAGCCCAAGGAGGATTGGAAGTGCGGGTCTGAGCCTAAATAAAAACGCACAGAGAGAGGAGGAACCTCGCAGCGAGGGCAGCAATATGCAGAGTAGAGAGGGCAGCATAATGAGCAGAGAGGAGACTATGCTGACAACAACATTTTTCCTCGTACTAGAGGCAGAGGAAGAGGAAGAGGTGGAGTAATTACATGCTTCACATGTGGAAATAATGGGCACAAGTCTTACGAGTGTCCAGAGAAAAAGAAGGACATTGGAGAAGCTCACATCACCGAAGCATAGAGGCGGGATGTTTAAGCAGAAGACGTTGAAGGCAGAAGATCGCTAATGATGCGAAAAGTCCTTTTGACACCCGAGAAGGAGGTGGAAAGTTTAGTCCAAATGACCAGACTTTTCAGGACTGCTTGCAAGACCAAGGAAAGGTGTTATCACTGAAATTTCATCCGCACAGGGCGACAATAACTCAGCATCGTCAAACAGTAATGAAGTCATTCATGGCCCTGAATTTATCTCACAGCATTCCAAAAAGGTCAAAAACTATACAAAGTAGTGAAAAATTGAAGAGCGCTTTACAGAAGTTGGGTGTGCGTGCATGTGCGTGGAACAGGAACGTAAAATGCGTGCATACGCGCACGATGCGCGGATGTTAGCGCAAAAAGCCACGCACCTGCTAAATGGCGCATTTATGAATGTGGTCGGCCTCCCAACCACTTCTGGTTCAGCTCCCAAGCTGATTTGACTTCCAAATCCAGGCTGGATCCAAATGGTGGGCTGGTCAAAGACCTAATAATGCCCTAAATGGCCTCTCTTCACACTACAAAGGAGTTACACAATAACCCAATACAATGCTATAAAAAGCCATGAACACACCTCATTTTCTCAAGGAATTTCATGTAATGTTATGCTGCCTATATTGTTTTAAGGACTCCATCCTTGACAAGAGCACATTGGCACCATTTCATTGAGCAATCCACCTCTCCATTGAGTGGGTTGGCAAAGGATTTCTTTCATCATCATTTTCATTTTTCTTGTTGTAAGGAGAGCAAGCTTGTGAGGGTCCAAGAGCCTTCCCTTGGAGGAAGAAGGGACTCATAGTCCCCTTTCTTCTTGGTGCTTTGATTTAATCAATAGATCATCCTAAAAACATTGGTGATATTGGTCTTTTTGTTTTGTTATCTCTATGTCCCTATACTTATGATTTTAGTTTTCATTAGTTTAATTCTTGCTTATAGTTTTGTTTTTCTTTCTCTAACTCTTTCCTCTACAGCTGTCCTGCCCAGCAAGACCCAACTGGGCATGCAAGCACCTCTTATTTTCTCACCAAGGTGACGAAAAGGGTGCAAACAGATTGGCGACTCCACTGGGGATAAAGGTATCAATTCCTACCTCATTTGGGTTTATTTTTCTCTTCTTTTAGTTTGTTTAACTTGCAGGTGCACTAACCGGCCTAGGCCGACCTGCCAACCATCCAATTCAAGGGAGAATTGAGAGAAATCCATCCGAAGTTTCTTTCTCAGTCGTTTGTCACAGGTGCACGGGTATTTTACCCCACAGACATGCATCGGGCGTGCATGCTCTTAAATAACAACCTTTCTCTGCGCGCATGCGCTTTCTGTCTCAACTCTGTTCGAGCGTCTACGCTCTGTGCGCCTCTGTCTACACTAAGGGCCGCGCATCCGAGAAAAATTTCACATTGTAAGTTGTTGTGATGTGGGGAAGGCCATTTTCCTTCTTAAAAATGATGTTAAGCATGCTCTAAACACTGCACCACACTTAGTCCCCTCATTATATAAAGGGGTTAGTCAAACACACATAGGCACTTAGGAGGTTAAAATCAATTTCCCTTCTTTTCTTTTTGCCACATGGATGGCTCGTTTTGACTTATGATATAAGGTGGTAACCATTTTTAATCACATATAACTTACATTGGGACTAGAAGCTGAATTGCAATCGCTTAGTATGCTCTTCTCTCGCACCTTCAAGCGACCTTGAGAATCAGAAAAATATTGTGAAACAATTTCACCTCCCTTAACAAAGTTTAAAACCTTTAGGAGAGGACAACGGCCCTTCTTGGGACCCCTCTTAGTTTTCTTTGTCAAACATATCTTAATATTGTAACGGGCCCATACATGCCCACATGTCACAAAGATAGGATAGTGTTTGAAATTCTGCTTTCTTAGATAAAAACACTAGGGAAGTTTAAAGGTTTGTAACGGGCCCATACATGCCCACATGTTCAATTTAGGATAGTTTCAAGATTTTTCTAGATTACATCACAATAGGGAGTTAAAGGATAGTAACGGACCCACATGTGCACATGCTATCTTCCTAGGGATTTTGAATTACGCAAGGTTGTACCAAAGGAACTTAGTTAATTAGGTAATCAAACTCTTGTAAGGACCAAGTGAAGTCCACATGCAGCAAGGTGACATCTAATTCACTAAAAATTGGCACACTTTCACTCACACACAAAAGTCACTTTTCACTCACATAACTTCTTCTTGAAACGTGGAGGTCAAAGTAAGTTTCCTCCAAAGGGATTTCGAAAATACCCCATATTTTCTTGACGAGACTATCCACTCCCATTGTTAACTCAACGAGGTTGGTTTGCACCCCCAGCCTCCCAAAACAACTACATCTAAAATCTTTCTAAAAACTCACTAAGTTTTCCTCCACAGGAGGTGCCAAAAGAAATTTTTTAGTCTAGGTAGGGTTTCAGGGATAGGCATCCAAATAACTCCCCGTTATCTGGTTCTCACATTGTCAAAACATAGAGGTTGTCAAATAGGGAACTGAAAATCCTCCAAGTCAAGTGTTCCAATCACCATAAGGCAGGGAGATACCTGTGAAGGGTCGAAGGCTGAGGTCCAGTTGTTCTGTGTGTCCCCCCTTGAGGCACCCACCTCTTGGACGGGATCTAGCCTGTGACCCATTTCTTAGGCCGAAAATCTAAATGCCGCACTTTGACCGAGGTACCTAGTGACCAACTTTAGGATATCTACCCAGGTGGAAATTGTGGGCTGCAATTGCACCTTGATTGGATTTTGTGTGGCTATTGGGAAATATCGCCATCTCTTTCGGGATATGCCCCCTCTTCCCCTCATTATAACCAATTGTTTCATCCTTCACTAGTTTCTCTTCCAGTGACTTCAGACCCCACTGTTGAGTACTATTGGAAGGTCCAGTGCTATTTGAGAGGAAGGACGTTACGTCTTCTAGGACACGAGCATTTGCTTTCTTTTGAGTCCCCACTCGGACAAAACCCACTTACCCACATATATGCTTCTTTATCATTTTATGTATGATGCACATGTGATTACAGTTTGATTTGGATATATATATTGTGTGAACATTCCAACGCAAAGGCTCTGGTTTCTATATTTTCTCTCACCACTTTTTGCACACATTCACATAGTTAGTCTGACATCATAGGGGAACCACAGAACCCCTGTCGTTCATGACGCTTGCTCAACCTCCCTCCTATCTTAGGGGGAGTATCTGGTCATGCCCGCTCATCGGCACCTCCTTCACACACTCCCGTGAGTGGTACTATCTTAGGATCAGCTTTGCTTGGTTCTACATTACTTGGGTCAACTTCCCAAGGTCACCCATTCACTCGCTCTCCTTTACATGGAAGCGGGGGACCCACTTCCTCTCAAGGAGGGAGCACCAACCCACCTAGTCCCCATCAAGGGTCAGGTTCACAACACACTATGGCTAGAGCTAATCCTCCCACCCCACTACATATGCCATATTTGGCCTCTCTCAACATACCGCATCTCACCAAACTCACCAATGATCCTATATTGCATGACGCCACATGGCCGACAATGCCAGCAAAACTCCCTTCAGACATACCAAAGTTTGAAGGAAAGGCAGGGGATGACCCCGCCAACCATGTCATGACCTTTCATCTATGGTTCTCTTCCAATAGAATTATGTATGATTCCATCAGACTACGATTATTTCAACGCACACTCACTGGCCCATTGGCCAAATGGTATGTCGAAGAAAAATCTTGGTCCCATGCGACCTTTGAGTCATTGGCCAAAGAATTCTTGACCTTCTTCCAATTACCCATCCTCCATGACAATGGTCTAGAACTACTGTCTAACTTCAAACAAACCTCAGCCACACACATCGCTAACCATATTCACGAGTGGCGTAGGCGACGTAGTTTGTGTAAAGAGGAAACCACCAAGCAACAATGTCTCGACTAGTTTCTTAGATCACTTTTCTCTCTCCTTGGAAAGGATGTTGCTTCCACCTTCCCTCAATCCAAAGAGGAAGCCATCAGTAAGGCCCAACAGTATGACCTCATTTATGCACAGTCAAGGTACTTACACACGGTACTTCCTGATCTTCCAAAAGCAGTGCCATTTGGCCAAGACAAACCGGGGATGTCTCACTCAGCAGACGGACTAATTGGTGCCACCACACACCATGGTCCACAACCCCAACCACCACCGATGTATGGAACACCTCAATACCCACCAGCATATGGGGGCACTCCTTATTACCCCCCACCCCCTTATCAACAGCCATACCCTGTTGCTATACCTCCACCCATCAGTGGACCACCACCGGCACCTCCCATACATCCACCTATTCCCACAAATAGTGGTACTCCCTCAACATAATCTTATAGTACTAGTGAAATAACTACGCCTTCCTATGTATCTTATGGATCGGTACCACCACAAAATCCATACTTCCCATTTCCTGGTCCCCCCCAACCCATGGCTCCCCCACAGCCACATGCGGGGGTAAATTTTTTCCAACCTTTCGCTGCTCAAAAATACCAAAATTTTGAACAGTTGAATATAGCCAACCCAACCCATCCATCTAACAACGCCAAGAAGAAAGGATGGAACAGGAATAACAACAACCCAGGTCAAGGTGGGAATCAACCACCACAGCACCAACCGCCTGGGGGCAACCAGAACCAAGGGAACCAAAACCCCCAAGGGGGAAATAATAACAAACGCCAAGGGAGAAATAATGTTAAAACCATATTCCCTTGTTCCCTTTGTGGTGAGTTCGGTCACTACACTCACCATTTCCCCCAGATCACTGATTTCAAATGGTTGAAAGACTCGGGTAGTCTTCCCCATTCTCCTGCACAAATTTCCCCTCAACAGGCACCACAAAAATATGTGAAACAACCCCCTCCCGCCGTGCAACAAAATCCTATTCCACATCAAGGTGTGATAAACACCCAACAGGACACACAACATCCCCCACCCCAGGTAGGCCAATACCAAAACCCAAACAATCCAGCAGAGCATACAATTCTCCTCACCAGTGAGGAAGAAATCCTTCTGCAAACCCACACTCGTCAGTATCATACCCCCGCTGAGTCTACTCTCATCTCTCCAGAGACAAACCCTACACCAACAGGACCCCCGTTGGTGATCCCTCGCCCTTCCATCGAACCGCCACTACGCATCCCTCGCATCCCTTTGCGCAGGAATGTCCACAACCCACAGGCTAGGGAAGATCATAACTATAGCTTGGTAGACGACTTAGCGCAATCCCCGACTACCATGTTAGTCTTGGAAGTCCTCCAGACTTGTCCTATGCAGTGGAAATATATACTTTCCGCCTTGGGGGCAGTCAACCCTGCAGATAATTGACTCATCACCTTTGATCTTGACAGCGGAGAACCTCATCTTCCCACCTTGATCGCCTTTCAAATACCAGTAAAAATACGGAACATCACAGTTCATCGATGTATCATCGATGAAGGTGCATCTACATGCATTTTGTCCAAAACAGTATGGCAGAAACTTGGTTCCCCGGAACTCATACCCTCTGCCATCACATTACGAGCTTATGACGGACGACCATCCTCTCCTGAAGGGCTCTTCCAAAATATCCCCATTGAACTCGGGGGAAAGACTATTCTCATTGACATCGAAGTTATCGACGCCCTGCTCGATTATAATATCCTGTTCGAGTGTAGCTACATGTACTCTATGAAGGCAGTGGCCTCTTCCATATTTCGGACAATGATGTTCCCCCACAATGGGAAGATCGTGACCATCGACCAAGTCTCACATTATGAGCCTAACCCATCTGCCAACCTCGATAACATTCTTCCTCTCATCCACACCAACCAAGACGCCTACCCACTTGTCGAGATGGCTCCTGGGATTTTCAAAGATCCATCCTTGTTAGGGACATACCACGGAGCACCACCACTCCTTCATCCTACTAATCAGGTATGCGTCGTATCATCTAACAAAACTCACACAGAGGATACTCTTCCTCCCCAGGAGGCTTCAGTCATTCCCGACATCTCAATAGTCACAGAACCACTCCCACCAGAGCCTCCTGTGCCCTCATCGACCTCAACAGTCCATGAATCCACATCCCCTCAAGGGAATAATCTTGTCTGGGAGACACTCCCCCAACCCCTCACCCAAATTCCCTTCTTTTACCCTCCCCAAGGTATTGAAGCTTTTTAGGTAGCCGCAATGCTCACATTACCGAGCATGGTGTTAGCAATCCCAGTTTGGTATTTACACCCACCAGAGATGGTCCCTCGACCATCCCTTCCCCCACAGGAAGGACTTCCCATGACAATCCCCGTCCGTACCCCCACCACCCCCCTACTCACTACCCCCCCTGCTACAGCTGGGGGTAGGAGAAAGAAGAAAGAGCCCACCACTCCACTTCCTCCACGCATCCCACCACCATGCGCACTATGTGAGAAAGAGGGCCACCAAACCAACAATTTCCCATCACTACCTGAATTAAGGAATTTGATTCCCCCCAATCAAACTCCCACAACACCCATCGCTACTGCTAGTCCCACCACTACCACCAACCCTTCTAGTAGTAAAGGGTTGAGGACCAAATACGCTTGTGCTATATGTTCAGAGTATGGCCATTACACCCATCATTGCCCAGCACTATCGCACTTTCGGCAGATGTTAGCGACTGTATGCCAAAACTTCCAGAACAACCCACGCCCTACTACGTCCTCTTCAACAAATATCACTGACATCTGCTATGTCACCACTTCAGTCAATGAACGTATAAGATGCCCTTGCTCTCTCTGTGATTCATTAGCTCATTTTTCATACCAGTGTCCTATGATCCTTGACTACAGGCAATGTCAATTGGCCCTACTTCAACGACCCGCAGAGGCGATAATTGACATTACCTCATCACTAGAGGATCTTCATGTCATTTCTCCCAAACCCGAGGCACTCCCAACACCTCCATGGTTCTTAAATGATGTCTCTGAGGATTTACCCCGTAACCCCCCCAACTCTCCTGCTCATTCCCCTACAGAGACTCTCCACCCAACCACCACGGGTACCCCTCAGTATTTCAATATATGGTTTATGTCGAGTGAACCCTCCCCATCTCCTAGCATTGGCTCCCCTGCTTCTTCATCAAGGGGCAATCACACTGTCACCGAGATCACTCCTCACGACCCCTTGTATTCCTGACATTTCCAATGCGATGAGGAAATACTCGAAGAGCTAAACCACCCAGACTCACCATGGGATGCGCTACATCACCGTGCACTCTTCTCTCCACAAGGATCCCCCATGCCTCTTAACCAAAACCCCATTTACACAATCGAAACTAAAGATTTTATCCCCTCTGGGCCTATCGATTGGTTCAACAATCCCATTCCTGCCCCTGATGCGTTTGAAGAAGGAAACATGGCCAACATTTCCCCCACCATCAAAATCGACATTTCCATTAAAAATGGTATCGTCGAAGAAATCACCATTGGAGCTGCTTGCACTCCTCAGGAAATCGCCGCATTTAAATCCCTCTTCCAGGAATATAGGGATATTTTTTCCTGGTCATACACGGAAATGCCTGGCCTCGATCCCTCTATTGTCGAACATCGCATCGACACCTGGCCCGATGTCACACCAGTTCGCCAAAAATAGTGGCCGCTACACCCAGCCAAAGCTGCGGCTATCAAAGCCGAAATTGACAAATTACGCACTGCTGGGTTTATTTACCCCATCGCTTATACTTCATGGGTTTCCAACCCTGTACCCATTGACAAAAAATAGGGCACTATCCATGTTTGCACAGACTTTCACGATCTCAATAACGCATGTCCCAAAGACAACTTTCCAACGCCTTTCATCGATCAAATTATCGACGATTGCACCAGCCATGAGGCTCTCTCCTTTATGGATGGATTCTTTGGCTATAACCAAATTCAAATCCACCCATACAGCCCTCCGTACAAACCCTGCCCAAAAATTGAAAACCTATTTCTATGCAGGATGATCAGACCACTAACCTGATACTCGCAGATCGTCAATCGGATGCCTCATCCTCCCCGAATCTCCAAATCTCCTCTGAAAACTGCTCGTCCAGTCACTATTGCAGCAGGTACAAATGAGGTGGCAATGTGGGCCCTACAGCTATATATAATCCTTTTTCCAAACTTCCACTCACCATTCCGGGAGCCCAAGGTGTCCGTTTTTCAAACCGTCTTCGGCCACGGGATCAACATCCCATCACCTACATTATAGCAGTCCCTGGGTCGCTTTTCATCATGAGCCCCCGTGGCACCTTTTTTTCATATCATGGTCAGGTACGCATGCGCATAGTCACATTTATCAAATACATGCTCATATCTTAGATTCTCTTCAGATATTGTTCACTTTGGGTATTTGGTTTTTTATGTGTGCAGGTACTTGCTCATCACTCATCGGCACAACCCCTTCAGGTATATACTCAGCACTGGCATGTAGTCTCTTCCGCTGTATTGCATTTACATTCCCAGTCACACCCTCTGATATTGGCCTTTAGGATCCTCATTCCCGGCTCTGCAGTACCTACACCTCCATTTGCATCTTCGGTACTGTTACCCGGTAGCATTCTTACCCACATGAGTTGTCCCATTCATAGCACCTTTTGCCACTTTTTGACACTCATGCTGTTTTTCATTACCCTTTAGGCATGGGAGTCCTGAGAGTCTTCCATCATGACGTGAATCAGCCACATACTCCTTCTCCTCATTTTGCTAGCTTTCCCACACGGACTCCCAGATTATCTCTTTGCGGTTCTATTTTTTACCTGCGTCTCCGCAGTATCATGAACCCTGCATTTCATCCACAATCAGTTTTCCCATCTGCGAACCTACCTTCATTTCACCGACCTCATACAGAAACTCACCAATGGGGCCCCCACCCTTCATCAGTCTTCAAGCACATTATGCCCTACGTGGGCCACCCATATCACACTAGGGCACCCGTTTCTGTATTTGTACATTTCTCCCCAATTATTCATTATTTATTGTACAAACGCCTTTATTTCCAGTCATTACATTTTCTTTTGTCGTCACCGTTGGCGACTTGCTTACTTCATTTTGGCCACACGCAACCCATGTCACCCTTGGTTGGAGCATTACTTATCATCTACCCTTGCTAGCATCGTCCATATCTTCAAAGTACTCCACAGGTCACTTACCTCTACCCTATGAATTTGTTCACCTTGTCCCACCTCTGGCACAACTTATCACCAGTCTTGTCATCCCCCTGACACTCGACCTTGTTAAATGGTTGCAACCACTCTTTATCTCACACATCCTCCAACCAAGGGCAGTCTTGAGTCTTCCCACATTTTGACTTCGTCCATGTACGTTTGCCACTTCCTCACCACAGTAGATTCCACAAAGCCCTTTGCTTCTGGGAGTCGCGTTCCCCTTTTGTCAACATCAACACAATTTTCCGGAAGGGCGACAGTATCTTGATTCTCATTCTCCATTCAATGAGAGATCTCGGACGACACAGGGTGAAACACCATTGCTCCCTGCTGTCGTTGGCCCCCATAACATTCGATGCCAACACTTTCTCATGTTATGGTGGGTCTTACTTTGCGACTATTGCAGTTATCTTTATCATTTGCCGAAGACCTCTAAACTTGGTAGGGCCATCAATGCCCGCATCATCGCCGATACTTATCGTCACGATCATTGCCTATTATTCAGAGTGTGTTCCTTTGCAGAATTGTCTTCTGCCTTTATCATCACCGCCCCCGAGGGCGCTACAGTTGTCTATACCAACACTTCAGTCATCTTTTTCAAAGTTACATAACACGAGCATGGGGCATGCCCGCCTCGTTTGTACACGGCTTTTTATTTTTTCACACCTCATAGAAGGTCGGGTCCTACCGGTTCCTTTTTTCTCCAATGGATCACTTTGAACGATCCCACTATTGCTCTCTCTTACAACAATATTCTCAGTAGAGGAAACATTGATGGATTTCGGCTATACGTATGCTCCTAACCTCATCCATCAGGGGGCATCTGTTATCACTGTAATTTCGTCCGCACAGGGCGAAAAGAACTCAACATCGTCAAACAGTAATGAAGTCATTCATGGCTCTGAATTTATCTCAAAACATTCCAAAAAGGTCAAAAACTATACAGAGTAGTGAAAAATTGAAGAGCGCTTTACAGAATTTGGGTGCGCATGCACGTGCGCAGAACAGGAACATAGAATGCGCGCATACGCGCACGATGCACTACTGTTAGCGCAAAAAGTCGTTCACCTGCTAAACGGTGCATTTATGAATGTGGTCAGCCTCCCAACCACTTCTGGTTCAGCTCCCAAGCTGATTTGATTTCCAAATCTGGACTGGATCCAAATGGTGGGCTGGTCAAAGACCTAATAATGCCCTAAATGGCCTCTCTTCACACTACAAAGGAGTTACACAATAACCCAATGTAATGCTATAAAAAGCCATGAAAACACCTCATTTTCTCGAGGAATTTCATGTAATGTTATGCTACCTATATTGTTTTAAGGACTCCATCCTTGACAAGAGCACATTGGCACCATTTCATTGAGCAATACACCTCTCCATTGAGTGGGTTGGAAAAGGAGTTATTTCATCATCATTTTCATTTTTCTTGTTGTAAGGAGAGCAAGCTTGTGAGGGTCCAAGAGCCTTCCCTTGGAGGAAGAATGGACTCACAGTCCCCTTTCTTCTTGGTGCTTTGATTTCATCAATAGATCAACCTAAAAACATTGGTGATATTGGTCTTTTTGTTTTGTTATCTCTATGTCCCTATACTTATGATTTTAGTTTTCATTAGTTTAATTCTTGCTTATAGTTTTGTTTTTCTTTCTCTAACTCTTTCCTCTACAGCTGTCCTGCCCAACAAGACCCAACTGGGCATGCAAGCACCTCTTATTTGCTCACCAAGGTGATGAAAAGGGTGCAAACAACAGGGTATGCAAGGTCATTGTAGACAGTGGTAGTGCGGATAATCTCATTTCTACAGAGATGGTAGAGAAACTGGAGCTGGAGACGACTGATCATCCAAGCCCATACAGAGTTTCATGGTTAGAGAAAAGACACCAGGTAACTGTCACTAAACAATGCCTGGTTGAATTCAAGATAGGGGGATATAATGATAAGATCTTATGTGATATTATTCCCATGGATGTTTGTCATCTATTGCTGGGTAGACCATGGCAATATGACAGAAATGTGATTCATGATGGGAGGATGAACACATACACCTTAGAGAACAATGGGAGGACACACATGTTGCTTCCAATTAAGGATAAGGAGGTGAAACCAGAGGTAAGAAACACAGTACTTCTCATGAGTGGGAAGGAACTTCTCACAGAAGTGAAGAAGAAGGAAGATCCACAATTCTTTGTGGTCAGGAAGCCGAGGATTGTTCTAACTAGCACAAGAGTGGATGATTTGCCAGAGGAAGTTCAGGAACTACTGCAAGAGTTTGCTGACATCATAGTGGATGAACTACCTCGTTCATTGCCACCGATTAGGAGTGTGAGCCATCATATTGATCTCATACCAGGAGCTAGTTTTCCGAATAAAGTCATGTACAGATTGACGCCGCAGGAGAATGAAGAGGTTAAGAGGCAAGTCCAGGATTTATTGGACAAAGGTTTGGTCAGGGAAAGCTTGAGTTCATGTGTTGTTCCAACAGTACTCAATCCGAAGAAAGACAGAGGCTGGAGGATGTGTACTAACTCAAGGGTGATCAACAAGATAACCATCAGGTACAGATTTCCATTGTCGAGGATGGATGATCTAATGGATTTCTTAAGTGGAGAAAAGTACTTTTCAAAGATTGATTTGAAAAGCAGATATCACCAGATTCGCATGAGAGAAGATGATGAATGGAAGACAACATTTAAAACCAACGAAGGGTTGTATGAATGGCTTGTTATGCCATTTGGCTTAACAAATGCGCCGAGTACCTTCATGAGGTTGATGAATGAAGTCCTGAGGGAGTTCATCGGGAAGTTTTTCATCGTATGTTTGGATGACAGACTGATTTACAGTAAATCAGTGGCAGAGCATCTAAAGCATTTGGCTACAGTGATGCAGAAGTTACAACAGGAGAAGTTGTTGATAAATATGAAGAAGTCCTCATTCATGAAGACAGAACTCATTTACTTGGGGTTTGTTATTTCGGAAAATTAGTTGAGGATGGATCCAGATAAGGTGGAGGTAATCAAGAATTGGCCATCACCGAAGAACATATTTGAGGTGAGAAGTTTTCATGGTCTAGCTAGTTTCTACCAAAAATTCATTAGGAATTTCAGTGGAATTAGTGCAACGATGATGGATATAGTGAAGAAGCAACATAAATATTTTCACTGGACTGAAGAGGCTGAAAAGAGTTTCAGATTGCTGAAGTGGAAAATTACAGAACAACCGGTTTTGGTGTTGCTGGATTCCCTGAAGACATTTCAGGTGAAATGCGATGCAAGCGGATTTGCAATAGGGGCAGTCTTAAGTCAAGAAGATAGGCCGGTCACATATTTCAGCGAGAAGCTGAACGAGGAAAAATTGAAGTATTCCACATATGATAAGGAATTTTATGCTATCATACAGGCATTGAAGAAATGGAGGCATTACTTGATACCCACAGAATTTGTATTGTACAGTGATAATCATGCATTGCAGTTTGTGACTCAACAGGAGAAGTTGAATTAGAAGCATGTCAAATGGGTTGAGTATATGTAGAATTTCAAATTTGTGATTAAGCATATTTTTGGTACTGCTAACAAAGTTGTTGATGCTTTGATCAGGAAGTGTTTGCTGTTGCAGGAGTTTAGAGTCAAAACATTGGGTTTTGATGATCTCAGGAACATGTACGCAGGCGATCTAGATTTTGGAGAAGCGTATGAAGCAGTTGAGAATCCAGTTCTCAGAGATAGGAGCCAGTGGATAGAGTATATGATCCAGGAAGGATTGTTGTTCAGAGGCAATCAGCTGTGTATTCCGAAATGCTCCATGAGGGAGAATCTGCTAAAGGAGAAACATAGTCAAGGATTGGCAGGACATTTCGGTCATGACAAAACATTCGCGAAGCTGAATGAGTCATATTTTTGGTCGGGAATGCGAGCAGATGTCAAGAGATTTGTAGACATATGCAGAATTTTCCATCATTAGAAGGGAAGGAAGCAGAATGTGGGATTTTATCAACCATTGCCCATACCAGAGAGGCCGTGGGATGCGATAAGCATGGACTCTATATTGGGGTTGCCAAGGACACAAAGAGGTGTTGATTCAATCTTTGTGGTGGTGGATAGATTTTCCAAAATGGCACACTTCATTCCATGTCAGAAAACCAGTGACGCGACTCATATCGCGAACCTGTTCTTCAAAGAGGTCATTCGACTTCATGGGTTGCCGAAAAGTATAGTTTCGGATCGAGATACGGAATTCATAGGGCATTTTTGGAGGACCTTATGGAAGAAGCTGGGAACTAACTTGGCGTTTAGTTCAACTTATCATCCTCAGATGGATGGACAAACAGAAGTGGTCAACAGAAGTCTGGGAGACTTACTGAGAAGCTTGGTGACAGAGCACCACAACAGTTGGGACCACATATTACCACAAGAAGAGTTTGCATACAACCACTCAGTGAATAGGAACACAGGGCAGAGTCCATTTCAGATTTTATATGGCATACAGCCGAGGGGAATTTCTGAACTGAGGGATTCAGAATAGACTACGACTAGCAGCGCTAGTGCAGAAGAATTCGCATAGGCGATGAAAGAACTTCACAGCAAGGTGAAGGAGCGGTTGCTAGAATCAAGCCAGGAATACAAGCGCAGAGCTGATTAGTGGAAGAGACAACTTCAGTTTGAGGTTGGTGATATAGTTCTGGCAAACTTGAGGAAAGAAAGGTTCTCGAGAGGAACATACAATAAGTTGAAAATGAAGAAAATCGGACCATGTAGGGTCTTGAAGAAAATTGGGAACAACGCTTATGAGATTGAATTACCCGATGGGATCGGAATATCTCTGATATTCAACATCTCAGATTTGTACCCATATAGAGTTGGGGAAGCAAAAACTAGAGATAAGCAGCCAGTGATTCAGTGGATGAAGCAGATGCCAGTTGCAGACAAGCCACAGATGGAGTGCATACTGGACAATAGAGTCAGTAAAAAGACCAGAAGAAAAGAATACTTTGAGCATCTGGTCAAGTGAAAGAACCATCCAGTTGAAGACGCCGGCTGGGAGACTGAAGCGGAGATACAGAAGCATGGACAAACCGTGTTATACATTCTCTGTGTATGATGTTGATATGCTCATGAATGGTTGCTTTCTGTTATACATTTGATTTTATATGCTGTGTATATGATTTCGTGTTGAGTTTGGGATCTGAGAGGGAGAAGGAATGAGTTTCAATTATTTCTCTATTTGAGCCAGAGAATTCCTACAAGGAGTGCAGTCGAAGTGTCCGCAAGGAGTGCGTTGACAGAGGGTTCAGATAGAGATAGCTTTTGTTCTCATTCATCTCAAAGGTGCAATTGGGCATAGGAGCCGTGCAAGGAGTGTACAGACCTGTTAAAAGTCTCAGGGTTGCAAATCTGAGTGAAGCATTGAGAGACTGTTGTTGCAGGCGTGCGCAGAGTCAAAGACTTCAACACTTAGGCGTGGTTGAGGTTTGCCGCAAGGGGTGCGTGCAAGAGTTTTCCTGAAGGACTTGGAAATTGTTGAAAAGCTTAGGAAGGCTAGGCCTTCGAGTTTGTTGAAGGATAGTGTATTGAAGCTATGCCTTGAAGTGGTTAAGTAAGGGTCATAAGTTTACGAGTAGGGAGACAAGTCTTCATGGAGAAGCACTTGGTTCATTTCACAATATTCATCGGGAAAAAAATAGACGGTTGAAATACTCCGAGGAGAATCCGCGAATCACCATGAGTCGTTAGATCTCGCGGAGGTGCAAGGGAGATACTGCAGGTATTCCCATAGTGTTTAAAGCTCAGGAGGGGTAGAACCGTTGATCAGGGCCACGAGAACCGTTGGATCTACACGTATATCGTGTATCGGGGTTTCGTGGGTTGAAACTCCAAACATTTGCAACGGGAATCATGAAATCACAATACGCGATATCCCGACGGGAAGGAGAAGAGTGTGGGCCATAGTTGTCAGAGTGGAGGAAAGGTGGCACGAGCTATCGGAGTTTCACAGTGAGAAGTCCCGAACATTCGACATCAGGATTCGTGATCCCGCAAAGTCCAAAATCCCGACGAAGTGACGGGACCGTTGAAGAGTCAAAGCTGCTAGCTCATCGGAGTTTCGACGCATCGGGATTCGAGAGTTGAAGACTCAAGTTTCTCGACACCGCGAGTGCCGAACTAGCGATAGGAGAAGTCCCGACAGGGTAAAGGAAGGGTCAGCGTTGACTCGTATCGGGTCTCGGGGATCCGAGGGTGCAAAGTTCGACTACTGACCTCGCGAAGTCGCGAATTTCGATCCTCCGAGTGCAGAGAGGGGATCGCACGGAGATTTTTGTGGGTGAAGATTTTCCGATAGGGAAATAGAAGGACCAGTTACTATTCTTCGAGCCGAGGGAAGAGAAGATCCTGTGAGCTGATGAGGGACTTTCGACCTGCGGGTTGAGGCATCGGCGTCAATTAATTTTGGCCCAACTACTGCTCTATCTACTGGGTTGTCCCAACTTACCGGTGTTTTGCACCTTCTTCCATAAAGTGTCTCAAATGGGCTCATCTTTAGATATGTTTGGTACCCGTTTTTATAAGAAAACTCTACTAAGTGTATGTAGTCTTCCCATTTTGATGGTTTATCCATGACATACATCCTCAACATATCCTCAATCAATTGATTCGCCCTCTCTATTTTTCCATCTGATTCTAGATGATAAGTTGTGCTAAAATTCAAATTTTTTCCAAATCCCTTAAATAATCCTTTCCAAAAATTTGACGTAAATTTTGGATCTCTGTCAGACACAATTTTCTTGGGTATACCATGTAATCAAGAAATTTATCTCATATAAACATCAACAATGTTAGCTTCCTTATGAGTGAGCTTTACTGGAATAAAATGGGCAACTTTAGTAAGCTTATCCACCACTACCATGATAGAATCATGTTGCTTGTTTGTTCCAGGCAGTTTGGTGATGAAATCCATTGTTACAAATTCCCATTTCCACTTAGGAATGGGTAATGGTTGTAGAAAACTAACTGGGTGTCTATTCTCATAATTTACCTTTTGACACTCCAAACATTTGGCAATAAAAACAACAACTTCTTTCTTCATTCCTGGACAATAATATTGTCTCTTGACAACTGCAATAGATTTTTGATAACCTGGGTGCCCAACATAAGGTACATTATGCATTTCTCTCAATATCATATTTTCAATTCCTTGGAATTCAGTACATAAATTCTACCACTGTACATGAGAATTTCTTCATTTTCTAGCTTATAGTCTTCAATTTTCTGCTGCAAAATACCTTGTCGCAATTTTGCCACTAACTCCTTGTATTGCAAATCTGATTTTGCAGCCTCCAAAATTTTGTCTTTCAAATATGATTGGTACATGAGAATGGTTGTAGCATGCAACTCATGCACTCTTCTACTGAGTGCATCAGCCACCTTGTTCTCTTTCCCTTTGATATGATTTATATCAAAGTCATTCACTAAGAAATTCTAACCACCTTATTTTCTTGGCATTTAGAGTTGGTTTATCAAATAAACATTTCAAACCATTATGGTGTGTCCTTAGCTCAAACATTTTCCCCATGAGGTAGTGCTTCCACTTCCTTAGGGAATGCACTATGGCTACCAACTCTAAATCATGAATGGCATAGTGTCTTTCATGCTCCTTCAACTTCCTGGATTCATAAAATACAACAAACCCATTTTGATTGAGGACTCCACCAAGTCATTATTTACATGCATTTGCGCATACAATGAAGTCCTCATTTGGATCTGCAATCCTTAAAATTGGAGCACTAGTTAATAATTTCTTTAAGTGTTGGAAAATATTTTCA
Source organism: Picea engelmannii (assembly GCA_009831015.1). Lineage (NCBI taxonomy): Eukaryota > Viridiplantae > Streptophyta > Pinopsida > Pinales > Pinaceae > Picea > Picea engelmannii. The sequence continues at coordinate 217,824 of ML792979.1, read as the reverse complement.
CAATTCAATGTCCATTGAATCTTCACACCCTTCTTTTGCAAGGAATTGCTTGGGTGTGAAATCTTTGAGAATCCTTCAATAAATATCCTATAGTAGCCTGCAAGGACCATGAATGATCTAACCTCTGTCAGATTCTTTGGGACTGGCCATCCTCTAATGGATTCTATCTTCTTAGGATCCATTGTTATCCCTTCCTCTGAAATGATATGTCCCAAATAATGAATTTGCTTTTGATAAAATGAACACTCAATTTGGCATACAACTGATACTCCCTTAATACTTGTAATACCATCCTCAAGTGTTGTTCATGCTCTTCCTTTGAATTAAAATATATAAGAATGTCACGTAAAAATACAATGACAAAGTTATCTAAGTATTCTATGAAAATACCATTCATTAAACACAAGAAGATAACTGGTGCATTTGATAACCCAAATGGCACCACTATGAACTCATAATGACCATACCTTGTTCTGAAAGAAGTCTTGCTGATGTCTTTTTCTTTAATTCTTACTTGATGATAACCTGAACTGAGATCAATCTTGGACAATATTCTTGCATCTTTCAACTGATCAAAGAGGTCATCGATCCTTGGCAAAGGATACTTATTCTTCATAGTTATTGTTCAGCTCCCTAAAGTCAATGCAAAGTCTCAATGTTTCATCCTTTTTCTTCACAAATAATACTAGGGCACCCCAAGGTGACACACTTGGTCGTATATACCCCTTCTTCAGAAGCTCTTCAAGTTGCATTTGAAATTCCTTCAATTCTGGTGTACTCATCCTGTAAGGGATCTTGGATACTGGAGTTGCTCCATGCATCAGATTTATGGAGAAATCAATGTCTCTTTTAGGGGGTAATCGTGGTATTTCCTTTAACACATCTTCGAACTCTTTTAGGACTACATAATCTTCAATATTTGACACTCTTTCTTTAGGTGTTTCTTCCATATGAGATGCAAATATTTGACACCCTTTTCTGTAACATTTCTTCAGCTGCAATGCTGAACTTGCTCTGATGGTTACTGCCCTGGGAATTCCTTGCATCGTCCTGAGGTTCCCTTCCTCATCCAAGAAAGTAAATTCCTTGTTATGACAGTCTATGATAACATAATGTTGGTCCAACCAATCCATCCCAATTATATAGTCATAGGAACCTAAAGGCAAGATCTTCAAATCCACCCTGGTGTTCAGTCCATTCATGTCCATAAGACATGACTTAACCATCTCATTAAATGTTCTTTTGTCTTCGGTAGCCAGTTGAACCAACCAATTTTTTCCATGCTTGCTTCTTGGCAAATGAAAAATTTCCACCATATTAGGATTTATATAACTATGACTATCTCCTGAATCAATTAAAATAACAATGATTTGGTTGTTGATCATACCTTCCACTTCAATCATATGTGGATGATAATTTTCTTTCTTGTTGTCGAGGGATGCATAGATCCTTGGTGTTGACGATTAAAATCGCAATGAGGTTTTTTCCCACAAAGTATTGATAAAGATTATTATGATAAGCTAACGATATATCTATAATACTAGTAGGTGGGACCCCCTTGTATATTGGAGGATCAGGTCTGGTTCTTATTTGATAATTATGTTGTTGTTCGACACTGCTTACAGGTTTGAGCATTATTGATGTTCAAATGTTGTTTCTATTACACAACAAATGGGTGATTATGTGTGAGTTTCTTTACTCTGAATTCCCATATCCATGTCATGAAGGCTTATGTGAACTATTACTTTTATTTCCCCATGATCTATTATATATTACACCTGCACAAAACATGTCTTAGTCATGGAAAAGGATAAAAGAAATATGAAAAAAAATCTAAGCAAGAAATTAAAATATGCTACTATGCTACACCACATGCATTAAATTTAAGGGATTGTTGTTATTCCTAGCTAACGGGGTTAGTGGCTATATGATCTATTGAGTTATATGCGCTATGGTGTGGTTGGAAATGGTTAATGTAACATAAGGTGGCACATTTGACAAGTGATGGATGTTAAGTTCGATGCATATATTAATTAAGTGGCTTAATGGAGGGGTGGTTGGCATGTACTAATAAATTGAATGAGTGGAGGATGGAGGCAACATGCATTTATTGCACGTCACTCCATACCCCTTCCACTGGTTTTCACCCTAACTTGGCTATTTTTCAATTGTGTTTTGATGTGGTTAAGCTCCTATTTTCAAGAAGAGGAAGAACTACTCGACCAAGCTCGCATTTTTAAGGATTTTTGGTTACAGGCATGTCTTTTCGCCATCTATGAACCTGCTCTAATTATGAAATAGATATTGGCTCGGTGATGTATGGATATTTGTGTTTCTTGAGACTAGAAACTATGTAAATGTGTGATGTTTCTCTCAAATGGTTGTTGTATGGTTTTCGTTTCAAATGGAAAAAGATGGTTGAAGTCACAGTTTAAATAATAATTTTGAATATAAGAATCCATGAAGGCTCTTTGTTGTCCTTATGAGTTTTTTTGGGGAGGGTTCATTTGGTCCAAACTTGACTGGTTGTCTTCACACATTTCTTGTCACCTCACTCGGTCGCATTGTTGTTATGGGTTGCTGGGCTTAATCTCAAACCACCTAGTGTCACTGTATATAATTTCACATGGGTATGGGCTCGTCATGCTATTGGTGTCTGTGTATTTGGTTGATGTCTATTTCCAAGGGGATTCTTTGAGGTTGATGGATATTTAATAGCTCTGTTTTATATCAACATTACCTAGGTTGATTGGGGAAAAATGCGAGGGTTATGCCCTACGTGTTCTAGTGTTATTTATTGGCCAGTGAGGGACCTCTGCTCCTCTGTTCATAATCTCTCTTGCATATTGAACTCGCTCCCTGTCTTTCAAATCTATGGGTGATATGGCATGTGGATCCAACGTGTTGTCCCGAATGTTATCACATGTTGTTGATGGTCATTTCCAACCCCCCCTGTGTTGGTTACTCAGAGTTAACCCTTGATTATTTTAAGACCGATTTTGTTAAATGAACCAGTTGTTTTTGGTCGGACGCATGGTCGACTGTTATGATTTGGTGGAGTATTGTTGACAATGGTTAGTTATTGGTTGTCCCTAATTAATAGCGTTGACAATGGTTTTTGTTATTGGTTATAGTCATTGTGTTCTTTTATTATGGAAATTTATTCGATAATTCGACATGGTTTTATGGTTGACTTGGAATATGCCTCTTTTCTTATGTGATGGGTTGTGTGTTTCCTGCAACATGATATTGATTGAAATAAGGGTTGTTGTTGTTGTGTGTTTTAATTTCCAAATGGGAATATTGAAATCGTGATAGTTGTGTTTGACTATCCATTGTATATGTTATGGATATTGTTTGATTGCACCATCAGAGATGAGCATGGGTTTTTAAACAGTATGGTTTTGTTGAAATTTGATTGATTGAGGAAATGGGATTGGGCATACTGTTGCAGCCTCCTTGTATTGGATTGATAGCTCAACATTGTTTGATGTTTATATTTGGAGTAATTAAACATGTACAGTCACATAAATTCTCTTGCGTTTTGTCGAATGGTCAGTGTATCCTACAACATCCTATGAGTTGAAATGGTGATTGTTGTTATGATTTTTTTAAATGGGAAGTCAGGATTATTATATCGATGATTGTGTTTCATTGTCCACTATGTATGTTTGATGAAGATCATGCATTGTATCAGATATAGGAATGGGTTTTGTGACAATATGGGCTCATTACAATTTATTTGTCAAACGGAATTGAGGGATCAAATCGGGCATGTTTTTTGTGTCTATCTTTTATTAAGGAAATAATTAATGGTCTTTGTTTCGATGCTGAACAGAGTGAAATAAGTGACTGTGTGTTCATTTGGAAATTGTTTAAAAACATTAAGTGGACAAATGGGAAGAAACAAAATTCTTTTACAGGTTGTTGTGGAAGGATTATTGTCTTGTTTGATGACACTATGTTAAATATTTAATTGCAAACAATAAGCAAGTTAATACATAGAATTGATTGAATTATACATAGTAGTTGTTTAATTGATCATAGCGATTATTTGGTTGGTGTTGGATCTTTTTCGTTTGATATAGAATGGTTTTATGGAGTACTAAACTAATTTTATGAACAATATATGTTATCTTTCCCTACCATTATTTCACTTTTCACTAATTACAATCCCCTCGCATATCCCAGGACCTTTTGTTCACACCCTGCTCATTGAAAACAATTAAACAATTTGTATGGATTGGACTGCATGAGTCTGATATGTTGTTGAGCCAAAATGTATTTCATATTTTTAAGGATTTTTCATTTATGGTTGTTAAAGGAACTATTTTCTAATCAATCATGCATGCAGGAATGAGTTTTTTTCAGTCAAGGTAGCCATGGTAGAGGTAACCAAGGAAGAGGTAATTGGAAGAGGGGCCCTAGAAGGCCTATATTGTCCATTCAATTTGATGCTGACTTGCAAGAGTTGGACCAACTATTTCAGGATGAGTTTTTTAATTGGATTGGACAATGAATGTTCCAACATAGGCCTGAAAGGCCAGGATGAGTTTTTTAATTGGATTGGGCAATGAATGTTCTAACAGAGGCTTGAAAGGCCTCCCTTCCAAGATCCACAAGCCCCTAGTATTGCCATGCCCCATCGTGTCTCATTGCAACCCAAGGTTCCTGAAAATGATAGATGGCAAGAGATTGTCCACCCAATAGTCTCCCAACATCGTGGTTGGCCCAATTTGTCTTTACCTGCTCCCCCACCTATCAACTAGATTGTCCAAGCTTCCCATGTCCACTCACCATTTTAGTCTTCCCATTCTAGAAAAATGTTTAAATCGAGGCCCACCATGCTCCTGACAAAGGAAAAACCATTCTACCCCTTCCTCACCCTCCAATGGCTCTGATAAATCTGTGTCCTCCCGAATGCATTTGAGGGACAATTGTTCTCACGTGATCAACGAGATTAGACCTAAAGGCTCAACATAGCCAAAGGAAATTTCAGAGAGATGAAAAGGTGACAACAACAACAAGGGAAAGATTGCATCTCAGAGTGGAAAACATGGATTTTAAGTTTTATTTTATTTATTTTTGATGATAGTTGACTTCAGAAATTTTGGACAACATGTTATTTTTTGGATATATGAGTAATATATTTTGAAAATAATTTCAAAAATCATTGGATAAGTTGTCAAATATGAATGTGATGATGGGAGTCACAAGGAGGGATGTTTTGTTTAACTAGTTGTGTTATGATTGTGAAAATCTAAATGGGGTCACAAGGGGTCCTACCTACTAGTTATTATTTATTTAAAAACCCTTGTTATGATTTATTACTTTTCCCCGTAACTAAAAATTTGGTTGATCTTTTAGTTAACTTAACTAATGAAGTAGTTCAACTACTTCAACCAATTCTAATTGCTTAAAGGCAAAAAGAAAGGGAGGAATAGAGAAGGCATATAAGGAGAAGCATACTAAGGTTTTCTCTTTGAGTTTGTGTTGAGATAGTTAAATTTTGATTCATTCCTTAATTGATCATAAGCCTAATTTTTTTTTATGATAGCAAGGTCTTATTGTAGACAACAAGATTCAGGGTTGAATTACATCATTCAGACAATTTTTTTTAGAGGTGTTGATCTATCTTTGATAGTCTGTATAGACTTGTATGTTTGTGAATTAATTTTCATGACTCACAAAGGCTATTGTGCAGAGTCGAGTGGGAAGAAATCTGTGACAAGTTGATCTAGCTTTTAGATTTCAGTTTTGATTTTCTGTCAGAGGTCCTTTTGTATGTTTCATCGAGGACGCCTAAGTTTGAATTTGGTCCAAAATTTCTTCATGAAATTTTGTAAAGGGAATGAATCTTTGATGAATTGGAATGAAATAAATGATTTATTTATGTCTCACATGTCTTGATTATCGTCTTGGTGTCTTTACTTATGTCTCTATATTTATTTCAGCAACTGTTATATTCAAAAAATCATATAAATAATGAATTTTCCAGCAAGCTTTTATTTATAAAAATATTATCCTAAGCACATGAAATCAATACTTATGAGTTAGGATACTAATTTTGATGGCTATAAACATAGGGTGATATTATCATCTATTTTTCTTTAGCCAAGAAGAATTTGAAAATGCTTGAGTAAGATCATTTCATATCTTTTCCTCAACATTTATTTGGTGACCATACTAGGGAGATCTTCAATATCTCTCTGGTTAATTTTTATGCTTGATTAGCAGTGATACACATTTTTTCTCTGATATTAATTCTTTGACTTTTTTATTTCTTAATGACTATTCCTATTACAAGGCATCCCAATATTGAGCTCGGTCTTCAAGATCAGACCAACATTTCTTCGAACCTATTTAACACCATTTTAGACACTGCCAATACTCGTGCTGAGCTAAATCAGTCATGGGAATAGATTGAACAAGATATTAGTGCCCAGGAACATTGGGAAGCTAGATGTAGACAACCTAGAAATCAATAGTAACCTGTTGTTCCTTTAGTTTTGTCCTTTCTTTCATGTCCTTAGATTCTCATGTTTCTAGAAGAAGAAGAGGCTTATCACCTGAAATCAATCCTATTGTTGAAATAGGAAGAAGAAACGTTGTGTTGTCAAACCAACAAAGTTCTCTAAGGAGAACTTTTTTTTATTCATTCAGCTCGTCTTTTTACCCCTCACCTATCATCCACAAGATGACATCTAATGGTGGCTCTGGTGGCACTGGAAGTTCTTCATCCTCTCACTCTTCATATTTTCCAATGATTAGTAGCTTGTATAGCCACCATATCTCTGTTCAATCTACCACAAATCCTACCAAATTCATTAAAAAGTATGGGATTTTTAATTTTGAAGAAGAATCCACAACCACACCGTGGCGTGTGTCCTCTCCTCTTAACCTAGCACCTACTACTCGTTCACTTCCTAAATTCAAAGAGAATCTCCCTAGGTTTTTAGGAAATAACACTATCACTACAAATGAACACCTAGTGGCATTTTCTAATGCTTTTCACAACATAGGGGCCAATGACAATGATACTTGCATGTGCTTATTCATCAATTCCTGGGAAGGAAATGTTGTAGCCAATTTCTTTGACCTTCCTCCTAAGATTCTGTCTACTTGGGAGGAGTTAATATATTGGTTCAGATCCACTTATGGGAAATCTAAAAGCCCAGCCGAGAAGTTAAGGGAATACAATAACATTGCCTATAAATATGGTGAAACCATCAAGTCCTTCAATTTGTGTTTCACTAAGTTGTAAAATCAAATCCTTGAACTCATTCGACCTCGGAACCAAGCCTCTTTCATGCATTACTACAATGAATTACCCTCCCCCTACTGTCATAGGCTCGAGGAAAAATACATTGATAATATCAGTTCCTCTCTGTATACTTGTTTAGAGTATGAAGACCAACTTGAAAGAACATGTCTTCCATAGGGAGAATCAGTTAAACAGACAGACGTGTCTTCCCTATTACAACTAGTACAAGATATGAATAATCATATGATAGCGTATGAGAAAAAGGGAATTGTCTCCCCTCTCACTCTTGGAGCTTCATCCTCTTATTCAGCCCCCTTTAGAAATCCGATTGAAATTAATTTTCATCCTAAAGTTATCTTGCCTCGAAATTGGTGTAACTTATACGAGGAACACCATGAGGAAGCCACATGTGAGGTAAGGAAGAGTGACAAAGATAAGATCTTTGGTAAAAGACCAGAAACTACTATCGTTGTCCTAGATTTTGCAGATCTAGAAGATGTCATGATCATCAATACTAGGAACAAATCCTATGCTCCCAAAGGCAAATTTGACCCTCCCCACAATTATTCTAGCCCGAGGTCATCCTCACCCACGATTACTGTCTAGGTTCCTAATGTTCCTAAAAGTCAAGGAACAACTTCCCCTCTCCCCTCTTCCAAGTACAATATCTTGAATCAGTTGGCCAACATCAAAGTAGATGCAACCTTTCTAGACATGGTTGTTGTCCCTGAACAACAAATGCATCTTAAACAATTCATGGAAGGAAAAGCTTTCGTTGTAGCCAACCTCTCTGAAGAGGAAAGCAAAGAAGATTCGTCTGTAAATAAATTAGGTGTACATAACTTTAGATACCCTATAAAAAATCCCCCTTTTTATATTTATGTAAAGATTATGGATAAGATCACCCATTGTTGCCTCATTGATGGCGGTTCGGGCCCAAGCGTGATGTCGAAGATTATTATGGAATATCTAGGATTTTCATTTACAAATGAAAATGCCAGAAGCATTCTCTCCTATAATAGTCTACAACAAATGACCATAGGAGAGATTAAAGATGTGACCTTAGTTTTTTGCAGACATCCTGAATTAAGGACAACCCTTATTATTGAGGTAATTGATATGCCAATAAGAAATTACTCAATCATCTTGGGAAGAGATTGGCAAGCCTTAACGGGTGGATACCTCTCACTTAAAGAAACTCATTTATCCATTCCTTAGAATGGTAAAAACATTATAGTCCTTAGAGAGGGAAGGATTTCACCTTACATAGAGAGTGTCCCGTAGCCTATTGTAAACTATATCGAAGAGGAATTAGGGGTGTATTCCATATTTTCTGAGGAGCATAACATTCCCTTGGAAAAAATTTATTTAGATGATTGTATGTGGCACATCCACTTTGATAGTTCATGCTCTAATGAAGGTAACATAGCTGGCATTATCTGGATTTCTCTTGTAGGAAAAATCCATAACTTTTCTTATAGGTTGGAGTTTTCTTGCACAAACAATGTCACTGAATTCGAAGCTTTATTATTAGGCATTGAGAACGCCTATAATATTGGCTATGGTTACCTTTCATTTTTTGGGGATTTTGAGCTTGTTGTGAACCTTGTACATAAAATTTACTCTCCTAGCAACAAGTTTATGAAACGATACACCCAAACTATTTGGATGCTTATCTCGAACCTTTTATCTTTCAACATCACTCATGTTAAGAGGGAAATAAATTCAATGGATGATCGGTTAGTTGTTTTTGCATCCTCTCCTTATTGACAACTTTTTCCTCACAGACATGATTGTACCTTTCAATATCTATATCGTCCACATATCCCCGACAATATAGAATCTTGGCAGGTATTCCCTAATGATGAGAGCATTTGTGATTTCATTCAAAATGAACCTTTTAAGCCTAAGAAAATTATATCCATAGAAGATAACACGATTCCTAAGGGCTTGACTCCTCTAGAGAGTTTGTTTTCATTGAGTGATGTAGGAAATAAAGAGAAACAGAAAGAAGAGGAGTCAAAAAGGAAGGTGGGTGAAACCATCTCCTTGAGCATTGGGAAACCTGAGGCTCCAAAGAATGTTAAAATAGGTGCTAAATGTTCTAATAAAGAAGAAATGAAGTATTCCAAGCCAGTTGGTGGATTTCAAGATGTTTTTTCTTGGTCTTATAAGGATCTTCGTGGTTTTGATCCTGGTCTTATACAACATGTTATCCCCATCAAGGAAAGAATGAAACCAATTAAGAAAAAACAAAGACCTATTAATTCTACATTTAAAGAAACTATTCAAAGGGAGTTGGAAAATTTCTTGAAGGCTGGGATCATTTTTTCAGTCAAGTACCCTGAAAGGGTTTCCAAATCGATACTTGTTCCAAAGGCCACTGATCATATTAGAACTTGCATTAATTTTTTCACTTTTAGTCAGCCTATTATGAAAAATACTTTCCCTCCTCTTAATATGGAAATGATTCTGTAGCAGGTTGTAAGGTCACAGATGAGGCCCTTACTTGACATTTTTTTTGGTTACAGTCAAAACAAGGGAAGAAGGGAAGATGCTCACAAAACCACTCTTGTCACTAATTGGGGTACCATGACTTATAAACACCTGATTTCTAGTTTAGCTAATGCAAGTTCCGCTTTTAAAAGACCTATACAAACAACTCTTAATGAATTGATTAGTATCCATATATATCTTGAGGATCTAATTGTATACGTTAAAGGGATGATAACTACTTCAGAGTTCCAAGTGTTATTTCTGGGTCCTTTCAAAATTTCTTTTGTCCTTGATGCTAACTCTTACATTATAAAGGATTTACAGGAGCAATCGTTTTCCTACAACACTAACGATTCTCTATTGAAACATTACATGGGACCAACGTGAAAATTTTTAACATTGTTTGGATTTTCTGTATACTAGTAGTCTAGCTTTGCTTCATTTTTTCACTATTTTATTTTCTGCTTTACAATAGTTTGACTTCTACTTTCTGTTTAAATAATTTTCTACTGCTTTTACATTTTTGTCTTTTTATTTTCTGTTGTTTTAATTTGGTAATCTTGCATCTGTCATGATTTTTATTTATTTTTCATATTTTAGTTGATTTTGGTCAAGTATAAGACGTTGGATCAGTTCTGCCACATTGACACTCTTGCAAGGCATTGATAGTCAATAAAAATCAAGCTTACACAGCTGTTGCGATGTTTTCTCTGAAAGAAAACTTGAATTTTTTATTTACTTTCACTGTTGTCTTATAAAGAAATTGGTTATCTCACGCTTCTGTTTTCCTTTTCTTCATCCATTTGAGAGTTAAAAGAGCAAGTCCATAAATTTTTCTCCTTGGATTAAAGAGAATATTTTGGTTGAATGATTATGTGTACATGGATAAATCCCCTCATACTTCACATTTTTCATGAGTTATTCCCAAATTCCAGGTCAATTTTCCATTAAATCCTCTCACTTCGTCCCGATCTACTATTCTTGGTCTGCGAAACAATGAGTTTTGAGTTCTAATATGTTGAAAACAAATTTCCCTATGGATTTGCTAGTTTGTTGACGATTAAAATTGTAACGAGGTTTTTTCCCACAAAGTATTGCTAAAGCCTATTATTATAACATAATGATATATCTATAATACTAGTAGGTGGGACCCCCTTCTAGATTGGAGGATCAGGTTTGGTGTTTATTCAATAATTGTGCTGTTGTTTGGCACTGCTTACAGGTTTGAGCATTATTGATGTTCAAATGTTGGTTCTATTTTGCAATAAATGGGTGATTATGTGTGAGTTTCTTTACTCTGAATTCCCATATCCATGTGACAAAGGCTTATGTGAACTGTTATTTTTATTTCCTGATGATCTATTATATATTACACCTGCACAAAACATGTGTTAGTCATGGAAAAGGATAAAAGAAATATGAAAAAAAAATCTAAGCAAGAAATTAAACTATGCTACTATGCTACACCACATGCATTAAATTTAAGGGATTGTTGTTAGTCCTAGATAACAGGGTTAGTGGCTATACAATCTATTGAGTTATATGTGTTATGGTGTGGTTGGAAATGGTTAATGTAACATACAGTGGCGCATTTGACAAGTGATGTATGTTAAGTTCGATGCATATATTAATTAAGTGGATTAATGGAGTGTTGGCTAGCATGTACTAACGAATTGAATGAGTAGAGGATGGAGGCAACATGCATTTATTGCACGTCACTCCATACCCCTTCCATTGGTCATCACCCTAACTTGGCTATTGTTTAATTGTGTTTCTCTGTGGCTAAGCTCTGATTTTCAAGCAGAGGAAGAACTGCTCGGCCAAACTCGCATTTTTAAGGATTTTTGGTTACAGGTATGTCTTTTCACCATCCATGAACCCACTCTGGTTATGAAATAGATATTGGCTTGATGATGTATGGGTCTGTGATTTTCTTGAGACTGGAAACTATGTAAACGTGTGATGTTTCTCTGAAATGATTGTTGTGTGGTTTTTGTTGCAAATGGAAAACGATGGTTGAAGTCACAGTTTAATTAATTATTCTGAATAGCAGAAGCCATGAAGGATCTCTATTGGCATTATGAGTTTTTTTCTGGAGGTTTCATTCAGTCCAGACTTGACCAAATGTCTTCACACAGTTCTTGTCACCTGACCCAGTCACATTTTTGTTATGGATTGTTGGGTTTAATCTCAAACCACCTGGTGTCATTGTATATCATTTCACCTGGGTATGGGCTTGTCATTCTATTGGTGTCTGCGTATTTGGATGATGGCTATTGCCAAGGGGATTTCTTTGAGGTTGATGGATATTTCATAGCTTTTTTGTATATCATCATTACCCTGGTTGATTGGGGAAAACCGTGAGGGTTATGCCCTGTGTGTTCTGGTGTTATTTATTGGCTTGTGAGGGACCTCTGCTCCTCTGTTCATAATCTCTCTCACCTATTGAACTCTCTCCTTATATTTCAAATCTATGGGTGATATGGCCTATGGATCCAACGTGTTGTGTTGAATGTTCTCACCTATTGTTGATGGTCATTTCCAACCCCCCCTGTGTTGGTTACTCGAACTCCACCCTTGATTATTTTAAGCCTGATTTTGTTAAATGAACCAGCTATTTTTGTTTGGGTGCATGGTCAACTGTTATTATTTGGTGGATTATCGTCAACAGTGGTTAATTATTGGTTGTCCCTGATTAATAGCATTGACAGTGGTTTTTTTGATTGGTTATAGTCACTTTGTTCTTTTATTATTGCAATTGATTCGATAGTTCGTTATGGTTGACTTGGAATATGCATCTATGCTTATGCGTTGGGTTGTGTGTTTCATACATCATGATATTGATTGAAATAAGGGTTTTTGTTGCTGTGTTTTTTAATTTCCAAATGGGAATATTGCAATCGTGATAGTTGTGTTCGACTGTCCATTGTATATGTTATGGATATTGTTTGATTGCACCATTAGAGATGAACATGGGTTTTTCAACAATATGGTTTTGTTGCAATTTGATTGATTTAAGAAATGGGATTGGGCATACTGTTGTGGCCTCCTTGTATTGGATTGATATTTGAACATCGTTTGATGTTTAGATTCAAAGTAATTAAACATGTACAGTCACATAAATGCTCTTGCGTTTTGTCAAATGGTCTGTGTATCCTACAACATAGTATGATTTGAAATGGTTATTGTTGTTACGATGTTTTTAAATGGAAATTCATGATTATTATATCAATGATTGTGTTTCATTGTCCACTATGTATGTTTCATGAAGATCATGCATCGTAGCAGAGATAGGCACGGGTTCTGTGACAATATGGTCTCATTATAATTTAATTGTCAAATGGAATTGAGGGATGAAATCGGGCATGTTTTTTGTGTCTATCTTTAAATAAGGAAACAATTCATGGACAATGGTTGATGTTTCGATGTTGAACAGAGTGAAATAAGTGACTGTGTGTTCATTTGGAAATTGTTTAAAAACATTAAGTGGACAAATGAGAAGAAACATAATTCTTTTACAATTTGTTGTGGAAGGCATATTGTCATGTTTTGATGACACTGTGTTAAAGATTTAATTACGAATAGTAAGAAAGTTAATACACATAATTGATTGAATTATACATAGTAGTTATTTAATTGATCACATCGATTATTTGGTTGGTGTTGGATCTTTTGCGTTTGATATAGAATGGTTTTATGGATTACTAAATTAATTTTTATGAACAGTATCCACTTTCTTTCCCTACCATTATTTCACTTTTCGCTAATTACAATCCCCTCACCTTCCCACATACATTTTTCACTGCCTATTCCTAAAATCTAATTACAGTTAAGAGAATTCTATGTTGTAATAGTTTGAAATCGTAGTTTCATGGATGTATTACAATGACATATCCTTGGTTTACATTACAGTTGATTGTGTGTTGTCTGTGAGCAGTAACCATGATTATATTCCCCATCATCTTAACATTTTTCACTCAATACAAACCCCTCGCATATCCCAGGACCTTTTTTTCACCCCCTGCTCATTGACAACAATTAAAAAATTTGTATGGATTGGATTGCATGAGACCGATATGTTGTTGAGCCAAATTTTATTTCATATTTTTAGGGAGTTGTCAAGTAAGGTTTTTAAAGGAAAAATTAAGAGGTAATTGGAACAAGGGCCATAGAAGGCCTATATTCTCCATTCACTTTGATGTTGACTCACAAGAGTTGGGCCAACTATTTCAGGATGGGTTTTTCAATTGGATTGGGCAAGGAATGGTCCAACCTAGGCCTGAAAGGCCTCCCTTCCAAGCTCCACNGGGCCATAGAAGGCCTATATTCTCCATTCACTTTGATGTTGACTCACAAGAGTTGGGCCAACTATTTCAGGATGGGTTTTTCAATTGGATTGGGCAAGGAATGGTCCAACCTAGGCCTGAAAGGCCTCCCTTCCAAGCTCCACAATCCCTTGGTATTCCCGTGCCCCCTCATGTCTCATTGCAACCCGAGGTTCTCGAAAATGATGGATGGCAAGAGATTGTCCACATGACAGTCTCCCAACATCGTGGCTGGCCCAATTTTTCTTTACCTGCTCCCTCGCCTATCAATCAGATTGTCCAAGATGCCCCTATCCACTCACCAATTCAGTATTCCTATGCTAACAAAAGGTTGAAAACAGAGGCCCACCATGCTACTGACAAAGGAAAATCTATTGTTTCCCCTTCCTCACCCTCCAATGGCTCTAATAAATCCGTTTCCTCCTAGATGCATTTGAGGATGATGTTCTCACGTGATCAACAAGATTAGGCCTAAAGGCTCAGCACATCCAAAGGAAATTTCAGAGAGATCAAAATGTGACACCAACAACAAGGGAAAGATTGCATCTCAGAGTGGAAAATATGGATTTTAAGTTTTATTTTATTTATTGTTGATGACAGTTGACTTCAGAAATTTTGGACAACGTGCTATTTTTTGGATATATGAGTAATATATTTTGAAAATAATTTCAAAAATCATTGGATAAGCTTTCAAATATGAATGTGATGATGGGAGTCACAAAGAGGGATGTTTTGTTTAACTAGTTGTGTTATTATTGTGAAAAGCTAAAGGTAGTCACAAGGGGCCCCACCTACTAGTTATTATTTATTTAAAAACCATTATTATGATTTATTACCTTTCCCCCTAACTAAAAATTTGGTTGAGATTTTAGTTAACTTAAATAATGAAGTAGTTCAACTAATTCAACCAATTCTAATTTCTTAAAGGCAAAATGAAAGGGAGGAACAAAGGAGGCATAGAAGGAAAAGCATACTAAGGTTTGCTCTTTGAGTTTGTGTTAAGATAGTTCAATTTTCATTCATTCCTTAATTGATCATAAGCCTAATTCTTTCTTATGACAGTATTGTCTAATTGTAGACAACAAGATTCAGGGTTGAATTACATCATTCAGACACTTGTTTTTCAGAGGTGTTGCTCTATCTTTGATAGTCTGTGTAGACTTGTCTGTTTGTGAATTAGTTTTCATGACTAACAAAGGCTATTGTGCAGAGTCGAGTGGGAAAAAATATGTGGCAAGATGATCCATATTTTAGAGTTCAGTTTTGATTTTCTGTCAGAGGTCCTTTTGTATGTTTCATCGGGGACGTCTAAGTTTGACTTTGGTCCAAAACTTCTTCACGAAATCTTGTAAAGGGAATGACTCTTTGATGAATTGGAATGAAATAAAGGATTGCTTTATATCTCATCTATCTTTATTATCATCTCGGTGTCTTTACTTTTGTATCTATATTTATTTTAGTAACTGTTATATTCAGAAAATCATATAAATAATGAATTTTCCAGCAAGCTTTTATTTATAAAAATACTAGCCTAAGAACTTGTAATCAATAATTGTGAGTTAGGATATTAATTTTGATGACTATAAACATAGGGTGATAGTCCTGTCTATTTTGATTTAGCCAAGCAGAATCTGAAAATTCCTGAGTAAGATCATTTCATATCTTTTCCTCAACACTTGGTACACTTCTGCCCATGTATTCCATTGTTTCAGCTTGTTGTACATTGTGAATAGTTCTCACTTTTTCACCTCTGTGAGGACAATATCTAAACATATGATATCCTTTACAACCACAACATTCAATAGGTGGTTTCCTTGGCCTTTGACCCTCAGCCCTAGGGTGATTTGTCCTCTCCTAAAGATTTTTTTTTAAGGGAGATGAAATGTCCCTTTAACCACCTTTCTGATTCTCAAGATCACTCTAAGGTGCAAGAGAAGAGAATACTCAAGGGTCAATGTTAACGTCTAGTCCCACTGTAAATGTTTTATGTATGATAGAAATAATCTCAACTTAAAATTTTACAAACCAAACAAGCCATCCATGTGGCGACCAAAGCAAAAGAGGAGAACATTTGGTTCTTTTTACCCTCTAAGTGCTTATGTTTAGCTAACCTTTCAAATGGGAAAGGATTATAAGTGGAGTGCATGTGCATTACAAAGTGCATGAAAGAAAAAATATGAAGGCTAGGGGCCTTCAAACCAAAAAAAAAAAACCTTACAATTTTGAAAACCTGGATATGTGCATGGTTTACAATTCTAACAAGTGCGTAGAGGGGGCACAATGTGCAGAATGCATAGAGAAAAGAAGTATGTGGTGCACACAGTGCGTGTCTGTGGGTAGGAAAATCCGCACACTTCCTGTTACGTGTCAGGAATTTTTTTTTGAATGAAATACTTCTCCTCCAACTCATAATTTTGCCTTTGACAGGTAGGGCTAGGCCAATTTTGGTACCTACAAGACAAATTGATTAAAAAAAGTGCTCTCTAATCTCATATAGGGTGGAATTTGATACCAATCCCCAATATGGTCGACAATCTGTTGTGTTTTTTTTGTCACTTGGGTGAGCAAAACAACAACACTTGCATGCCTAGATGAGCTTACTATACAAGAAAAAATTTTGTGAGTGGGTTAAACAATCTGAAAACATGTAATAAACAAAGAAAGAAACTAAAAAAACTAAGAAATAAAAGTTAGAAATCATGAGAAACTTAGAACCATAAAAATCAACCAATGACCAAGATAATGCTACCAATGATTCAAGATATTAGTAGGAAAAACACCGTAGAGAAAAATGAGGACTTATGAGTCCCCTCTTCCTCCTTGGGAGGGCTCTTGAGTTCCCTAATGGATATCTCTTCTTACAATGGAAGAAAAATGGCAAATGGTGAAGAAAATCAATGCCTATTCCCTCAAGAGGTGAGTGGAATGGTCTATTGCAATCATGCTTGAAGGATCCAAAGAGAAAAAAAAGATTCTCAAGGGAGAATTGAGGCAACGTAACAATACTATGAAGATCTTGGTTTCTTAGTGCACCCATGGTTCTTATTTATATCAATTCTTCATGGAAAAATGTAATTGGTTCTTGGTGTGAACAAGGGGCCTTTTAGGACACCCTCTAGTCCTTGACCAACCCCCCATTCAAATTTCGCTCAGATATGAAGGTCAAATTAGGTTGGGAGCTAGTCCATAAGTGGTTGGGGGGATGACAAGATCCATAAATGTGTCATTCATAGAAGTGCACAATTTTTCTCGTACACAGTCATGCACTTGGTGCATTGTGTACTTTGAGGGATTTTTTGGCCCACACACACTGCACATTATGCACATGCATCTTTTGGTGAATTTGTGCATGTCAATTTTTTACCCAATTCTATGGTTTTTTTCCTTTGGAATGCGTTTCAGGGCTACTGGCGAACTAATTGCTATTGGAATTGTTATATTTTTATAATCATTTGCGTGCAATGTTGCGGACAAAATTTCAGTTATAACACATATCTTTAAGACAATGGTGGAGGCCACTAACATTAAAAATCTCAACTAAAGGGCTACTTGAACAAGAAAACTCCCTATTGATAAAAAATGAAGATGGAAAAGAAGAATACATGATTTGATATACATTTTCTACAACATTTCCTTCATCCCATGGAAAACGATGATCAGCCTGTTATAGTCCAAAAATGCCACATCTATGCATCCAAGACGTTGGCCCATCCATTTGCAGACTTTTCCAAACATACTGTTGAGGTTTCATTCTAAGAAACCATTTTTTGGATAATGTACACGTCCTACTGCACTAATCGCCTGCGTACAAACGCAAGATGCATGTTAGTTAGCCCATGTACATACGCTTGCTGCATGCTAAGCAACCCGCATTTACCTCCAAAATTTGAAAAAAATATAAAATTGCATGTATTTCGATGGAGTTTACATGCTATGGAGGGATTCCTAACCATTTTACCCCTTGTAGCCCATCTCCAAACCGAATAACCATCTTTTTCTCATACAAAAAGAGGTCTTGGGGAGTCATTTAGACATATAAACAAGAGAATATGAAAACTATGCAAAAATCCTTTCCCTCTCATTGTCCAAGGCCCGAAAAAGAGATAAACGAAAACTAGGGAGACTGGTTAAGATCTTTTTAGACTCCCTAAATATGAAAAGATGGTTGAGTGACCTTGTTCCTTTCACACTTGTTAATTGGTCCATAAGAAATATCTATTTGACATAAGTTTAACCCCTTTTTTTACCAATAGAGTACCCAGGAAAAAGGTACACCTCATGAGACATGTATCGATGGGAGAGTTCTCCTAAGTTATGTTTAATAATTTTTCAGGCTTAGGGAACTAAATTTCGAAAAAGGCTATGAGTCCATAGTTAATCTCTTTTCAAACTCTTTAAAATTGAAAAGATAGATGAGTGACCTTGGCTCTTTCACACTCATTAAAATGATTTTGAAGAGACGTCCTTTTAGTATAAGTTTAACCCTTTTCTGGACTGAATGGACTAATTACGAAAAATGAATACTCTGGAGTCTTCTTTTAGTGTTTTTCAGACTCTCTAAACATGAAAAAACACTAAGCTTACCTTCTCCAAGCTTGTAAAAATTGACATTATTAAGAACCAGAATAGATCTACAATTATAATCACCACAAATACTAAATACACAATAGATCCACAAAGCAATATAGAAGAAACCACACTTTATTATTACCAAACCCTTGAGGTAGGGCAACACCATACAATGGATCCTATTATGGAAGGGATCCTCTCCTGTTCAGTTGCCTCTTCGAGGGGGAATCCTCCTATTGAGATACAACTTACAATACAATAATTCTCCACATATCCCATTACATTGCTTGAACCTCTTTATATAGTGCTACCATCACCTAAGAACATTCTAGAGGAGGAATCTTCTAGAAGTAGAACCTTCTAAGAAGTCCTCTTACATTTATTATATCTAACTACCCATTTATTATATATAACTACCATAGTGGGCCTTATTTAATAATATAGTGGACCTAGTCCACATTACATTGAATGACCTCCAATATTATCACTATGGGCCCTCTAGGCCCCCACTACTACCTCTCTAGCTACCTAACATTCCACTCCCCTTATGAAAGCATTGTCCTCAACGCTTGATGTACAACTATATACCAGGGTCCCATGGATAATTGTGGACCATAATGTTGAAGAAGACTAGAGAAACAAAGTCCCATGTAGAAAGGAAAGCCACCATGATGAAGTAGTCCAACCACCATTGTAAGCCCGTGTCACATGTCCAAGTGCTCATGTGAAATCCCCATGGAATATTTTGGAACCCAATAACCAACTCAAAATGATGCTCCAAAGACTGACAGTTGTCATGTGGATCCAAATAAGAAGATCCATCCACATAGTGGAAAAGGGTCATAGAAGAATCTGGAAGGAATAATACCACTATAGAATATGCAAGATGGACACTGGTAATAATCATTGGCTCTCGATTTGTCACATTGATTCTCTCTACAGAAGCTGGATTAGAGTCATCAAATAAAATATGAAAGTAGTTGTCATCCCAGAAATGACAACTATCCATATACCAATCATCACAATAGGCCTCAAAATTATACCAAGCATATATTTCTTGATTATATTCATCCTTTATGTCTGCCATAATAAATCTCTCATGCATGCTATCCAATGAATCTTGAATACTACGAAAACCATCATTGAGGCCATCTGCAAGGTCATGCAATCTAGCATCTAGTGTGTCATACAATTGGGATTTGAATGCTTCAGTAATTTGTAGAATTTATTTGAGGGTTTGAGAGGAAATATCCATATGAGCACCCTATGAACTCTTTGGTCCTACAACCATCATGAAAAAACAAAAAAATTAGAACAATAAGTTACGACAAAAAATCATGGCTTTTTCTGGAAAAGCCCTAAAATACTGTTGAATTTAAAATGCTCATAACTTCACTTCTCGAACTCCGTTTCGGCTGATTTGTTTTTTGAAATTGGGTGAAATTGTGAGAGGAACTTATATATGTAACTTTTTTGGGCAAATTTGGCCTCTAACTTCTACAGAAATAAAAAAAAATTGCGCCGCCGTCCGTGGAAAAAACCCTGAAAATTACAGATTTTAAAACTTCAATATCTTGACTTCCCGGACTCTGTTTCAGAATTTGTTTTTCAACTTGGGTGTTTTTCTGAGAGGAACTCAGATATACAACATGTTTCTTCAAAATTTTCACATAAATATATCGAAAATTTCTGGAATGTTATGGCCCTCTTTTTTCTTCTCCGAAAAAACAAATCTGCAAAAATAAAAAATATTTGCCCACAATGTCTACCAAGGAAAGTGCTCTGATACCACTTGTTAAGAACATGAATAGATCTACAAATATAATCACCAGAAATACTAAATACACAATAGATCAACAAATCAATATAGAAGAAACCACACTTTATTATTACCCCTTGAGGTAGGGAAACACCATACAATGGATTATATTATGGAGGAGATCCTCTCCTGTTCACTTACCTCTTCGAGGGGGCATCCTCCTATTGAGCTACAAATCACAATACAATAATTCTCTTCATATCCCATTACATTGCTTGAACCTATTTATATAGTGCTACCATCACCTAAGAACATTCTAGAGGAGAAATCTTCTAGAAGTAGAACCTTCTAAGAAGTCCTCTTACATTTATTATATCTATCTACCCATTTATTATATCTAACTACCATAGTGTGCCTTATTTAATAATATAGTGGACCTAGTCCACATTACATTGAATGGAATCCACTATTATCACTATGGTCCCTCTGGGCCCCCACTACTACCTCTCTAGCTACCTAACATGGGCATTGAGGGGGTCCACAGTGATGCCGTGTTGGGAGACGATGAACCCAAGGAGGCGTCCGACGGTGACACAAAATACACACTTGAGGGGGTTCAAGCGGATATTATACTAACAACATCATTGAAATACTACTCGTAAGTCATCTAGATGCTAAGATCATTTATTGGATCGAGCGGTGAGGTCATCCAATTAAGCGAGAATGATGTGAGCAAGATCATGGAAAACATAAGTCATGGCCCGTTGGAACGTAGCACATGCATTTTCTAGTCCAAAAGGCATGACACGATAAGAAAAGGTACCCCATGGGGTGGTAAATTCAATTTTTTACTGATGTGCTGGATGGATTTGGATTTGATTATAGCCGGAGAACCCATCCATGAAGGACAAGGCCTCGTGGCCAGCACAATCATCGATAATTTGGTCGATGAACAGGGTTGGGAAGTTGTCTTTGGGACAAGCATGGTTGAGATTGTAAAAATAAATGAAGACGTGAATAGTGCCCTATTTTTTGTTAACATGGATGGGGTTGGAGACCCATGAGGTATACGCGATGGGGTATATGAACCTGACAATGCGTAACTTGTCAATTTCGGCTTTGGTAGCCGTGGATTTGGATGGGTGAAGTGGGCGTTGCTTTTGACATACTGGGGCGTCATATGGCCATGTGTCGATGCATGTTCAATGATAGAGGGATCGAGGTTGGGAATCTCTATATATGACCAGGAAAAAATATCTCGGTATTCCTGAAAGAGGGCTTTGTATGTGATGCGTTCCTCGGGGGAGAATGCAGCACCAATGGTGATTTCCTCTATGATTCTTGGTTGGATGGAAATGTCAATTTTGACAGTGGGGAAAATATTGGCCATGTTGCCTTCTTCAAAAGCATTGGGTGTAGGGATAGGGTTGTTGAACCAGTGTATATGCCTTGAGTGAATAAATCCTTGGTTTTTATTGAACATATGGAGGCGTATCTAGGAGGGTCAAAGGCGTCCTGTGAGAGAAAGAGTGCTCTGTGATAGAGAAAATTCCATGGGAAATCAGGGATATTTATTTCCTCTAGGATATCTTTATCACAGTGGAAGATTCGAGAATATAGGGGATCCGGGGAAGTAACATTGGTGACTGTCATCCTTTGATTGTCTTCATGTAGTGAAGACGTAGAGGGGGTATCGCAACTATGTTGTGATGGCACGCTTGACAGAAACCAAATGTCCAGACACTGTGGGTTGTAAATTATGGTCGGGGGTAAGATTTCTCGGGGGAAATGAACCGGGGAATTGGGAGGATTTGGGGGATAATCCTCAGACAGTCTATCCATGAACCATGGAGGGGTAGGAAGTGAATCAGGTTCAGGGGAGGTGATGTGAACACTATCGGGAGAAGGAATAGGGGGAATCACTTGCATTATAGGGGGTGAGGTGGTTGGAGTATTTTGAATAAGGGTCATGTGATGACGCCTGTATTCAATGATCAAAGGATACCGGTATGTGAAATGATCAAGTGAGTCATAGAGAGAGCAAGGGAATCTCATCCATTCATTGACTAAGGTCATGACATAATGGATGTCAGTGATGTGGGTACCCGATGATGTGGGTGGGGAGGGATCTTTATGAAATCTTTGACATACGATCATCAACGTCTGTCAAAATTGAGGAAAAGCTAGGAAATGATGGGTATAGTGGCCATACTCGGAACAGATGGCACACACAAATTTGGTTCGCAACCCTTTACTACCTATAGTAGGGGATGTTTTGTTAGTACTAGGTGTTCTTGGTGAAGCGAGGAGTGATGTGGTTGCTCAAGGGAGTTGGATCAAATTGTGTAACTTGGGGAAGAGAGGGACATCAATTAGTGGGGTGTCCCTCTATGTCGCATAGTGCGCAAGGAGGTTGAACTCAGGGAGGAAGTGGAGCGGTGGGATATTTATTCTTCCATATAGCCCTAGCCATTGTAGTGGTGCTGGAAAGTGGGGGTGAGGGTGGTGTGGCTGGAGTTAGTACTGGAATCTACATCGGGATTCCCTCTATTTGGGGAGGGAGGGATGGTTGAAGAACCATCATGGGTGGGTGTAGATACCATACTAGAATGGCGAGCACCATATTCAGAAGGGTATTCGTTGCGGCTACCTAGAAAGCTTGTACTCCTGGTGGGGGGTAGAAGAAGGGAATATAGGTGATGGCTTGGGGGATTTTTTCCCAAACTGATATTTTCCCCTAGGGAAGGGTGAGATCAGGGGTAAGTGGTGTCGAATGGTTCTCATGGAATTCCTGAGGTAAAGTTTCTTCAACTAGTAGAACATCGAGGGGTGGAGAAGCCTCAGTGGGATGGATGAGATCTCCAGTTTCGGTTATGTTAGAAGATATGACACACGCTTGTGTTGAGGGGTGTATGAGTGGTGGTGCTCCATGGTATGCCCCCAACAAGGATGGGACTTTGAAAATTCTAGGGCCCATATCCATGAATGGATATGTGTCGTAACTAGTGCAGACAAGGGGTAAGATGTTATTGATGTTGGAGGAGTGGTTAGGCTCGTAATGTCAAACTTGGTCGATGGTGATGATCTTCTCATTGTGGGGGAACATCATCACTCGAAACACAGAAGAGGGCACAACCTTCATAGCGTACATGTAGCTATGTCCAAACAAGATGTTGTAATTGAGAAGGGCATCGATAATCTTAATTTCAATAAGGATGGTTTTTCCCCCGAGTTCAATGAGGACATTTTGAAAGAGCCCTTCAGGAGAGGATGGTCATCCATCATAAGCTCTCAAAGTGATGGTGGATGGTATTAGCTCAGGGGAGCCAATTTTTTTCCATACAATTTTGGACATGATGAATGTGGATGCACCTTCATCAATGATACATGGATGAACCGTGATGTTCCAAATATTGAATGGTATCTGGAAAGCTACCAAAGAGAGGAGACGAGGCTCCCCAAAATCTCGATCAAATGTGATGAGTCTAGTATCAGCTGGGTCGAATGCCCCTAAGGAGGATAGTAAGGATTTTCATGGATTTCGACAGGTTTGGAGGACCTCCAATATCGACATGGCTGCAGGAGATTGCGCCAAGTCATTGACCAGACTGTAATTGTGTGTCACCTTAGCCTGAGGGTTGTTGACATTCCTTCGGAATGGGATGCGAGGGATACAAATGGTGGGTCCAATGTTAGGGCATGGAATCATCAAGGGCTATCTAATTGTAGTTGGAGCTGCTTCTAAAGTGGTAGGAGTAGCTTCAAGGGGGGCGATGTATTGATGACTGCATGTTTCTAGAATAAATTATTCTTCACCAATGAGGAGGATATTGTGGTCTGTTGGGTTTCTATGGTTTTGATACTATCCCAACTGTGGTGGAGCAGGATGCATCTCCTGTTGGGTATTCATCACACCTTGGTGTGGATTAGGTTTTTTCAACACAGTCGAGGGTGGTTTTTGCAAATATTGTTGTGGGGCCTGCTGAGAGGAAGCTGGTGCTGGAGGACATGGAGCGTTCATGGAATATTTCATCCATTTGAAGTTGGAAATTTGAGGGCAATGGTGAGTGTAATGGCCATGCTCACCACAAAGGGCGCAAGGGAATTTTGTCCGGAGGTTGTTATTGTTTTTCCTCCCTTAGCGTTTGTTTTTATTGTCCCCTTGGGGGTTCTAGTTGCCCCTAGTAGGTTGGTTTTGTTGGGGGTTATTTCCCTCTGGTCCTGGGTTATTATTGTTTCAGTTTTTCCCTTTCTTCTTGGCATTATTTTACTGATGGTTCAAATGTTTCGTATTCAACTATTCAAAATTATGAAATTGTTGAATGGGAGAGGGTTGAACAAAGTTAATGCCGACATGTGGTTGTCCTTGTGGAGGAACAATTAGCTATGGAGGACCAGGAAATCAAAAATATAGATTGTTTTGTGGCAAGGATTTGTAGGGTGCATAGGAAGGAAGAGATCTTTCACTAGTTCCCAGCTTATAAGCTAAGGTAGAAGGGGTGCCTGAACTTGGTTGAGAGGTCGGGCACATCATGGGTGTCGAAAAGGGTCCACTCATGGGTGGAGGGGGGGGCACAGGATATGGTTGTTGGTAAGGGGGAGGAGGGTAGTAATATGGAACTCCATACATCGACAGATATTGGGGTGTACCATACATAGGTGGTGGTTGAATGTATGGATTATGGTGTGTTGTGGTACTGATCAATCCATTCACTGCATGAGACATCCCAGGTTTTTCCTGGCTGAATGGTATGTGTCTCAGGGTGTCAAGTATTACTATTTATAAGTAACCTGAATGAGCATAAATGAGGTCATACTGTTGAGCCTTATTGATGGCTTCCTCTACAGTTTGGGGGAAGGTGGAGGCCACATCTTTGGCAAGGATAAAGAGATATGAGAAACCAATCAAGGCATTGTTCTTTGGTGGTTTTGGCTTTGCATAAACTATGTCGCGGATGCCATTCATGAATGTGGTTGGCGATATGGATGGTTGAGGTTTGTTTACACTCAGAGAGAAGTTCTAGACCTGTTAGTAACATTTCTTGTCTAGGGCACAAGAGCATTCGGGTCAGCGAGTCGCATGAGGAGAGCCCGAGCGCAACACAGAAAATCTCATTTCAGGCTCCCAAGCAAGCGAGCAGGCAATATTATATCGTTGGCAGTCCAGATTCATCCATAGGAGCATATCAACAGTTGGCAGAAAATCGTGGTTAGTGGAGTTGCGCCGAGATTAGCGCAAATGCATCGTGCCCATATTATATGCAGGGAAGGATAGCAGCCGTCCATCCAAAGGACGCGTGGTGCGAGATCTAGTCGCGTCGGCGTTTCGACAATCGTGAGTTCAAAGGGTGAAGGTTCCATGTTGTCCTATATCTCAAAGCCCCGAACCCTGAAGGCACCCAAAGTTGGGCCCACAGTATTATGGAGCAATCTCGGTCGTCCATCTACAGGAGACACCTGGCGCATGATTAGGTTCCTCGTCGTTTCGCCCATCGCGATTTTAAGGCACAAATAGTAGCTCCGTCATTTCCCAATGTGTGAGGTGCTGGGAGTGTCCAGGACCCGAGCCCACAGCATCGTCGGGAGAGTTCAGAATCGTCATATCTAGAGGGACGCGTGGCACCAAATCAATCCATCTCGGTGTTTCACTCATCGCAATTTTAAGAAGCAAGGATAAAGCACCTTTGAGGATAAATGCAGGGTCACAGCCTGTCATCACATGGAAAAATACAAAGAGCTGTGCAAAAGGGGCCAGGGTTGTCGAGTCCAGTCGCCGAAAGGGTCATCGCATTCTCCGGGTGCCATTTGATCCGACCTCAAGCCTGGTTTTCGCTTGAAGTAAATGAAGGTAAGAAAGAGTGGTTGAAACCTCTCTTCATGCATTAAGTGCAAGATATGGACAGCTTGGCCAACAGTCTGCTCGAGAGGGTCCTATGTACCATTTTTTCCAAAGATGCCATGCCTAGTCCTCGATTAGCCAGAGGAGGTATGCACACACTAACTTGGCTCTTAATGGCTCAGCGACTCTCCTTGCAGAAGCCATACACAGTTAAAGTGGTGTTTGAAGAATGATATCAGTATGAGTTTGACTGAAGGGACACCAAGCCTTGGGTGACTGGACATGCCTCTGTTAGGTGAATTTCTCTGAGTATATAAACTCAGTCTTTGTATTTTGTAAGGGATCGATGGTTGAGAAAAGCTCCCGATTGTAAAGTTTTGATGAAGTGCCGGTCGCTCTGGTTAATGTATAAGGCATTTGAGATTTCTTACTTTATGGATGTCAGCTTCTCTTAAATCTCTTTGTTTACTGTGTTAGAACAACTTGGAATTGGAGGATCCATTTGAGTTGCAGCTGTTATAGGATGATGTAGGTTGGATCACTGTAACAGTTACATTGTTTCTAATCGGTTCCTATGATTTTATTAATGCTGAATGACTTGGAATTGGAGGATCCATTCAAGTCAACCCTCATCTCCTTGAAGCTCTGGACCAAGAGGATCTTGGTTTCTGAGTTTTTCATCCTCAAGCTTCCGAAGGCCTGTTGCTCGAGGCAGTCTTGTCCACCCTTCTCATAAGTCTTCCATCTACCACCCCTTTAATCATTTACTGATGGAAGTTGGATCAAGACCTCCCTTGCTTTCTACATACCAGGCCCAATTTCCTGAATTAAAGCTATATCTTCTCAGGTCTTTACCCATTTGATCACCCCATTAAACAAATCATGACATAAAACTGATGGGCGTTGGGCTCTACTCCTACAAGCAATCTAGGAGTGACTTCTGACGCTAATATTTATGGCACCATTGCCGGGGATGAAGTTGAAGAGTTTCCCTGGGTAGAATGACATTGAGCCTCTAATTCTGAAGGTGCATCAGACATCAGATCCCTTCAAGATTTCTACTGTGCACTTGGTGAATCCACTATGGCGATTCCAAGGTTTCCACATCACTGTTTCAGCTGTGGCTACTGTTAGCACACCTGAAAGCTTACCCTAAGGAGCTTTATCAAGAAGGTTTCAACAACTACTTTCTTATCCTGAGAAGCTTCCTGGGGTAACAACAACATTAGGATCTGTCCTTTGATGGTGAAAAAGGACCAGACACATTCGAAGCTGCGCATCTTTCACCTGGCGACTCCATGATTCAAGGATCGATTGGCGACTCCACTGGTTCGATATGGAGAAAATCCTTGCTCGCAGGTTTGCTCCTTTTAATTGTTCTGCTATTCCTGGTTTTCCTAATGTTTCCCCCTCTCCGAATGAATGGGGCAATTATTTACCCATATTTGGAAAGTGTGAAGATGACAACCCTGCTCAGCACCTCAGTGAGTTTCATGAACTCATGCGTCAGTGGGAGATACATCATGAGGATGTATTATTGAAAATGTTCATGTTCTTGTTAGTAAGGGATGCGCATAAATGGTATCATTCTTTACCCCCTGCTATCATTTCTTCACTCTCGGAGTTTCAAGCAGCTTTCATTGCCTATTACCAAGAGTTTTATCCCTCTGTGTTAGTTTGTCATAACTGTAGTGAGGGATACCAAAACTCTATACCAGATGAAGTTGTTTCGGACGTAGGCTATGAGGATGATCCTGATGACCTGGGTCAGAGCTCCACCCTTTCTCCTCCCCATTTGTCTGCAGCAGGGGGGGGTTATGAGAGTGATGAATTTCCCAGGGAAGAGGATGGTGCTCTGAGTGAACTAGTGGTGCAGGCGATATTCCCCACTCCCCAGTGTGCAAAATTGGAATCTGAAGGCAACAAAAAGGATTTTCCAGTCTTTAAGGCAGATGATCTAAGCAGCTCTTTTGAAGAGATTATTGAAGATTTTTTGGATGCGTTAGCATCTGCCCCCAATAATCCTGTTGCCTCAGATTTAAACAAGGAAGCCATTGTGGAAGAGGATCGTTCTTTCTTCCTTCATGAGATTTCCCATGATGTATTTACATTTGGGATTGAAGAGAAGGATCGGGAGACCGTTCCCTTTTTACAATATGGGGGAGTGCACGGAAAAGAGGAGGAGGAACCAGAGGAACAACTGAGCACGCATTTCATGTTCTATCTGGAGCCAATCAATGAACAACCACCACCTGAGATCAGTGAGCCTGCGTCAGTTTTCCTCCTACCTGTGCTTATCAGAGATATTCAGCCACAGGTGGACAACTGTGTAGCACAGGCGGCAGTTTGTCGCCAGTTTTCCAGGATTGGCCACTCATTCTATGACCCTATCAGCAAGTACATGGAGTGGAATTTCCCCTATGCCTTGGAGCCGCCCTATTTCATATCAACTCCAGCATGTAAGGAGGAGTTGAAGAGTGTAATCGTTCTACTGTCACGGTTACACCATCTGCTGATGATCATTGACAGAAGGAAGGAGCTTCTATCCAGGAAGCTACTTGAATGTCTATGGTGGAAATCTGCTTTCACCTAGCCCCATGTAAAGTGTTTTATTAGTTTAGGATTGTATATAAATAAGCTCCTTTGAGCATGTATTTTTATTTTGTTTCTTTTATTTTTCGGCTTGTATTTTCATCAGCGGGATGTTTTGAACCTGACTCCATAGCCCAACAGCAAGGCACTGGAACTGCAAAATGAGTCCTTAGAGCATCACAGGGATGACTCTATCCCCCATGGAGCCTAATGTTAGTAACATTTCTTGTCCAGGGCACAAGAGCATTCGGGTCAGCGAGTCGCATGAGGAGCGCCTGAGCGCAACGCGGAAAATCTCATTTCAGGCTCCCAAGAAAGCGAGCGGGCGATATTATATCATCGACGATCTAGATTCATCCATAGGAGTATATCAGCAGTTGGCATAAAATCACGGTTAGCGGAGTTGCGCTGAGATTAGCGCAAATGCATCACACCCATATTATATGCAGGGAAGGATAGCAGTCGTCCATCCAAAGGACGCGTGGTGCGAGATCTAGTCGTGTCGGCGTTTCAACAATCGCGAGTTCAAAGGGTGAAGGTTTCGTGTTGTCCTATATCTCGAAGCCCCGAACCCCGAAAGCACCCAAAGTTGGGCCCGCAGTATTACGGAGCAATCTCGATCGTCCATCCACAGGAGACACCTAGTGCATGATTAGGTTCCTCGCCATTTAGCCCATCGTGATTTTAAGGCACAAAGAGAAGCTCCGTCATTTCCCGATGCGTGAGGTGCCGAGAGTGTCCAGGACTTGGGCCCACAACATCGTCAGGAGAGTTCAAAACCATCATATCTAGAGGGACGCATGGTGCCAACTCAAGCCATCTCGGCGTTTCGCTCATTGCGATTTTAAGAAGCAAGGATAAAGCGCCTTTGAGGATAAACGCAGGGTCACAACCCATCGTCACATGGCAAAATAGAAAGAGTTGTGCAAAAGGGGCCAGGGTTGTCGAGTCCAGTCACCAAAAGGTTCATCGCGTTCTCTGGGTGCCATTTGATTCGACCTCAAGCCTAGTTTTCGCTTGAAGTAAATGAAGGTAAGAAAGAGTGGTTGAAACCTATCTTCATGCATTAAGTGCAAGATATGGAGAGCCTGGCCAACGGTCTGCTCGAGAGGGTACTGTGTACCATTTTTTCCAAAGAGGCCATGCCCAGTCCTCGATTAGCCAGAGGAGGTCTGCACACACTAACTTGGCTCTTAATGGCTCATCTACTCTCCTTGCAGGAGCCATACGTAGTTAAAGTGGCATTTGAAGAAGGATATCAGTACGAGTTTGACTGAAGGGACACCAAGCCTTGGGTGACTAGACACACCTCTATTAGGCGAATTTCTCTGAGTATATAAACTCAATCTTTGTATTTTGTAAGGGATCGATGGTTGAGCAAAGCTCCTGATTGTAAAGTTTTGATGAAGCGTTAGTCGCTCTGGTTAATGTATAAGGCATTTGAGATTTCTTACTTTATGGATGTTAGCTTCTCTTCCATCTCTTTGTTTACTGTGTTAGAACAACTCAGAATTGGAGGATCCAGTCGAGTTGCAGCTGTTAAAGGATGATGTAGGTTGGATCATTGTAACAGTTACATTGTTTCTAATCAATTCCTGTGATTTTATTAACGCTGAACGACTTGGAATTGGAGGATCCAGTCGTGTCAACCCTCAACTCCTTGAAGCTTCAGACCAAGAGGATCTTGGCTTTTGAGTTTTTCATCCTCAAGCTTCCGAAGGCCTGTTGCCTGAGGCAGTCTTGTCCACCCTTCTCATAAGTCTTCCATCTACCACCCCTTTAATCATTTACTGATGGAATTTGGATCAAGACATCCCTTGCTTTCTACATACCAGGCCCGGTTTCCTGAATTAAAGTTATATCTTCCCGGGTCTTTACCCATTTGATCACCCCATTAAACAAACCGTGACATAAAACTGATGGGCGTTGGTCTCTGCTCCTACAAGCAATCCAGGAGTGACTTCCGACGCTAACAAGACCATTGTCATAACAAACTAGTAGTTTAAAGAAGGTCAAAAATGTTTTGGCCAAGGATTCAAAAGTCACATGGGACCCTGATTTTTCGTCCACATACCATTTGGTTGATGGACCAATGGGTGTGAGCTAAACTAATATTAAGTAGATGGAGTTGTCCATGATGTTGTTTCAGGAGCACCATAAGTGGAAGTTCATGACATGGTTGATGATATCTTCTCCTAAATTTCCTTCAAACTTGGGAATGTCTGAAGGTAGTTTGGTAGGCATATTGGGCCATGTGGGGTCATGCAATATAGGGTCATTTTTTAGTTTACTCAAATCAGGGATATTGAGGGACACCAAATATGGCATGGGGGGTGGAAGTGGAGGATTAGTTCCATCCATGGTGTGAGTAGGTTGTGAACTTGCCCCTTGAGGGGGGTTTGGTGGAGTTGTACCTCTCACTTGAGAAGAAGTTTGTCCTCTTCCTCCTTGTTAAGGAGAGCCAGTGGATGGTTGGATTTGGGAATTGGACCCAAGTAAAGTGGAACCAAGTAAATCTGATCCCAAAATAGTAGCACTCACATGGGTGTGAGCGGGTTGAGCCGATGAGTTGACAAGACTAGGAACGCCTCCTAGGATAGGAGGGAGATTCTGCAAGCATCTGAAACGACGAGGATTTTGTGGGTCCCCTTTGATGTCTGACTAGAAAAGTGAATGTGTGAAAATGTTGATGAGAGAAATAAATGAACAAGAGACTTGTATAATTTGGACCTTCACAATATATCTCACAATCACATGTAATCAAATGAGCATCATACATAAATCAATTGAAAAGAAGCATACATGTGGGTAGGTGGATTTTTTCCATGTGGGAGAACAAAGAGAACAAATGCTCATGTCCTAAAAAGATGTAATGTCCTTCCTCTCAAATAACACTGGACCTTCCAATAG
Organism: Picea engelmannii; assembly: GCA_009831015.1. Lineage (NCBI taxonomy): Eukaryota > Viridiplantae > Streptophyta > Pinopsida > Pinales > Pinaceae > Picea > Picea engelmannii. Next base: position 186,070 of record ML792979.1, on the reverse strand, counting down.
CACTCAACAGTGGGGTCTGAAGCCACCAGAAGAGGAACTAGTGAAGGATGAAACAATGAGTTATAATGAAGGGTAGAGGGTGCATATCTTGAAATATATGGCAATATTTCCCAATAGCCACACAAAATCCAATTAAGGTGCAATTGCAACCCACAATTTCCACCTGGGTAGATGTCCTAAAATTTGGCCACTAGGTATCTCGGTGAAAGTGCGACATTTAGATTTTCAGCCTCATAAATGGGTCACGGGTTGGATCCCTTCCAAGAGTTGGGTGACTCAAGGGGGGACACAAAGAACAACCAGACTTCAGCCTTCAACCCTTCACGAGTATCTCCCTACCTTATGGTGTTAGGAATACTTGACTTGGAGGATTTTAAAGTTCCCTATTTGTCAACTTCTAATGTTTGAAGATGTGAGAACCAGATAACGGGGGGTTATTTGGATGCCTACCCCTAAGATTCTACCTAGACTAAAAAATTTCTTTTGGCACCTCCTGTGGAGGAAAACTTAGTGAGTTTTTAGAAAACAATTTAGATGTGGTTGGTTGAGAGATTGGGGGTGTGAACCAATCTTGTTGGAATTAAGTGGGTGTGGATAATTTCTGCAAGAAATAGTGGGACGTTTCAGAATCCCTTTGGAGGAAACTTACTTCAACCTCCACAATTCGAGATGAAATTATGTGAGTGAGGAGTGACTTTGTGTATGAGAAAGTGAACAAATGTGCCAAATTTTCATAAGTTAGGTGTCAATTTGCAACATGTGGACTTCCCATGGTCTTTACAAATCTTGATTACCTATCTCACTAAATGTCATTGGTACAACCTTAAGGAATTTTAAAGTCCCTAAAGAAATAGCATGTGGACATATGGGTCCTTACCAATCCTTTAAACTCCCTAATGTGGTTTAATTAATAAATATTTGAAAAACTATCCTAGATTGTAAGCATGTGGGCATGCATGGGCCCATTAATTTGATCTTTAAACTCTCCTAGTGATGTAAAATAAGAAAGTAATTTCAAAAACTATCCTGACTTTGAAACATGTGGGCATGTATGGGTCCTTACAATTTTAAGATGTTTTGAAAAGAAACTAAGAGGAGTCCTAGAGGGGCTTTTTCCTCTCCTAAATATTTTGTTAAGGGAGATGAAATGTCCCCTTAATCACTTTTCTGATTCTCAATATCGCTCTATGGTGCGAGAGAATAGCATACTCAATGATTAAAGTTTGATTTATGGTCCCAATGCAAGTGTTTTTATATGTGATAGTAACGAATCTCAACTTAACTTTTCCAATCAAAACAAGCCATCCATGTGGAAAATCAAAGAAAAAGAGGAGAAATATGGTTCTTTTTAACCCCGTAAGTTCCTATGTTTTGACTAACCCTTTATGTGGGAAGGGAATCTAAGTGTGGTGCATTTACAAATTGCATAAAAGCAATATTTTGAAGGCTAGGGGCCTTCAAATATCACAAAAACTCTTACAATTTTGGAATTCTGGACATATGCGCGGGTTGTAGTTCAGATAGAGGCGTAGTGGGCACACAATGCATAGCAGGCACAGAGAACTAAAGATATTTTGGCACACAGTGTGTAGATAAATGAAGTGTTGTTGGTGCACAATGCTCAGAATGTGCGTCTATGGGTTGGAACACCCGCACATGTTCTGATACACATCAGGGGGGATTTTAAGTGGAATTCTCCTCCTCTAGCTCCAATCTTATCTCTTGACAGGTAAGGCTAGGCCAGTTATGATCCCTACAAGGAAAATGGGTCAAAAAGAAGTGCTCAAACAACCCAAATAGGGAGGAAATTGATACCTTGTCCCCAGTATGGTCACCAATTTGTTGTGTCTGTTTCGTCTCTTAGGTGAGAAAAACAAGGGCACTTACAAGTCTAGTTGGGACTGCTAGACAAGACATAGGTTAGTGTATGAATTGAACAATCCAAGCACATGAAATAAAAAACAACTAAGCTAGAAACAACTAAGGAAATAAAACTAAAATGCATATGAAAATTTGAACCAAAATCAATGAACCAAATGACCAATGATTATGCCACCAATGGATAACTATATTAGTTGGCAAACACTATAGAGAAAGGAGGACTCGTGGATCCCCTCTTCCTTCTTGGGAGGGCTCTTGAGTCCCCTATTTGAGATCTCTTCTTACAATGATAAACTATAAAGAAAATGGTGAAGAAATCCAACCCTAATCCCTCAAGAGGTGAGTGGAATAACTTATTGAGATGTTGCTAGAATGCTCCAAGAAGAAAAGAGGTTTCTTGAGGGAGGATAGAGGCAGCATAACAATACTATGAGATTCTTAAATTCTTAGTGCACCCATGGAATCCATTTATATCATGTCTTTGAGGCAATATCCAACTAGTTCTTAGTGTGGACAAGGGGTCCTTTAGGGCACCCTTAGGTCTATGACCGGCCCCCCATTCAGATTCAACTTGAATTTGAGGGTCAAATCAAGTTGGGATATGGTCCAAAAGTGGGGGAGGGGCTAACAAGAACCATAAATGCACCATTCATAGGAGTGCACATATTTTCTCGCACACAGTCACACATATGGAACATTGTGTGCTCTACGGGCTTCTTTGGCAAGCGCACCGTGTGCTCGCTTCCTTTAGTGTTTTAGAGCATGTCAATTTTTTTGACCAGTTGTATAGTTTTTTCCCCTTTGAAATGCATTTTTGGTGTTGTAGGTGAACTAATAGGTGTTTGGATATGTTGTATTTCTGTAACCATTTGCATGCAATGTTGCAGATGAAATTTCAGTGATAACAAAAGGGAAAAATATTTTTTACTCAAAAGAAGAAAACAATAGTTCATTAGAGTCTAGTGACAGTGATGATGATGAAGTCCTTTTTCTAGGTATTGAAGAGCCTAATGAGATAGAAGAAATTGAGCATGAGGAAGAGTCAGAAGATGAATAAGAGGTTACTATGGAAGAAGAAATTCTCAGTGCCTTAGATGAATTAAGAAGATACAAAAATAGATATAGACAACTGAAAATTTTTGTAGTTGAACAAAAGGAAAAACATGAACAGAAAGAAAAATAGATAGAGAAACTCATGAGCAACCTAAAAAATAATATCCTAGAAGCAAGTAGGATGGAAGAGAGTCTGGAAAAGTATATTAAAGAGAAACAAATAACCTATGAAAGAATGGAGGCAAAATTAGTTCACCTAAGAAAATAAATTGATGCATAACTCATTCAAACAAGATATGAAAATAGATCTAAAATCTTATCTAATATTATTATCACACAAAGGGATTCAGGTAAAAAAAATGGAGTAGGTTATTCTCAAGAAGAAAACCAAGTTAACTCAAAATCTTATGCAACTTCTCTCCTCAATACATTCAAGAAGAAAGATGAAGAAAAGACAAGTAATGATCAGAACTCCAGAGGACTACTTCCACCCATTAAGAAGAAACATAAGACAACACCAAAGAAGGTTTATCAAAATAGGTATCCTCACATTTTCTTTGGTTATTTCTTTCGATGCTCTAATTTCATACACAAAGCTATGAATTGTAGAGCATATGGAAGGAAGAACTTGAGGTTTAAGAACTCTAACCTTAAAGATAACCAAATAGTAAATCAAGTTAAAAGAAGAAATTATAAATCCTTTGCACCTCTAGAAGAAGGGAACATTGAATGCTTCAGATGTCATAATTATGGACATAAATCAAGTAGTTGAAGATTAATGGAAGTCTCAAAAAAACCAAAGTTCATTAGAGAGAAAAAAAAGATTTGGAAAGAGAAAACATCAAAAGAGGAATGTCTTATTGCCTTGAAATCCCAAGATAAAGAAGATTTATGGTATGTTAATAGTGGGTGCTCAAAACATATGATAGGAAATGTCACAACCCCACTACGGCGTAGTAGATTTTTTTCCTTTTCTCGAGGGACAGAATCCCCGAAACCCTATGAGGATTAGCACAGGCTACAGACACCACCTCTGCCTCGACAGAGTCTCTGCACAACCTCCCGATCTTAAGGATCAATCAGATTCTTTTATGAGCCGAAGCAGCCTCTTTTGATTTCCAGCTAAAATCTTCTTCCAATCGATCCACAGGTCCTTTCGGAAGCTCCCTTGTGCGAACAAAACTAGGCACGAGCTCCACCATCTCCGAGCGACCACAACACTATGACCAAGGCCTAACCCCAAAAGGTACTTGTCGCAACTCGCAATATTGCGAGTTCGTGAGTCGAAACTCTTAACTCCTCCTTTCCAATCTCGTGATACCCAAGATCACGAAATGGGTATATCTCCCTTCTGTCAGCGCCCTGCGTGCGTGACCACTGTCTAGGCTAAACACTAGCTCCCATCGCAACTCGCGACTTCACAAGTTGAAGGGTTGAAATCCATGCTCTTATCCCGTGAATCCTCGATACGCGAGAAGTCAACGGAGTGTTGACTCCTTCTCCCCAGACGACGTGTGTCCGCCTGTCAACCACGCGGGCCCCACCTTGTGGTCCTGCCATGTGTCCCTTATCTTGTGCCTCGGCTCTCGTCACTTCACGACATCTGCAGTTGAGATGAGGTCCTCTCAACCTCCGAACCCCCGAATGCGCGATATGAGATGGGGTTCCTGATCCAACGGTCCTCCCGCGACCTGGATCTAACGGTTGTCTTCGCTCCTTGCTATTTCACAACTTCACAAGTTGTGGTGTCCAACCTTAGCACCTTCCCTTCACAAAACCCTGAGAATCGATATTAGATTTCCCTTTCGCATTCTTGCTACTCGCGACTTCGCAATTTGAAGGGTTGAACTCTCGTTCCCTTATCTCACGAATCCCCGAGACGCGAGAGGTCAACATGTGTTTACTTCTTTCACTAGGTGACACATGTTCGCCTATTTATTGCACAGGCCCACCTTGCGGTTCTACCACGTGTCCCTCATCCCCATATTTGGTGCTTCGCGACTTTGCTCCCCGAAGCGCTACCTCCTTTGTATCCCGACACCCAAAGTGACGAGATCCCGAACTCCTCGCTACTCCTTATCACAACTCGCGACTTTGGGACTTTCGAGACAAAAGTCTCGACCTCCTATCCGTCGATATGTCAAAATGCCAAAATTTCGGCACATCATCAATGTGGGTCCCACAATGGAACTTCGCGACTTCGTGAATCCTGATGCTAAGATTTCGATTCTTCAACCCATGAAACCCCGAAATACCGAGTTCCGATGCACTTCACCAATAACTGGCTCACATAAATCCTTACACCCCTTCGGGACTTTGCCTTTCACGACCTCGTGAATATTGAGGCAAGGTTTTTAACCCTTCAACTCACGAACCCACGAAATGAGATTAAATGAGTGATCCAACAGTTCTTGTCGACTCAGATCCTACAGTCTGATTTCTCCCGAACTTAAAACTTGAAAATAGGCTTACCGTAACTCCCCTGCTCCTTTGCAAGATCTGACAGCTCTCGGGACTTCGTGAATTCTCCACGAAGAATTTCGACCATCCAATGCCTCCTTGATGACTGTTGCAAAGAGAACATGGTAATTCCTTCGCTACTATTTCGAGATTTCAAGAGGATCATTCTTCCTTGTACAGGGTTACTAAGACTTGCGCCTTCAAATCTTTTTCCAGGTTCTTGGTGAGCTTTCTAAGAAGAGTGTCTCTATGGGGAGATCTATCCAGGGTATTACCTGATATGGATAAGGGTATAGATTTCCCGAGAATAGACTTGAAGTCTGAATTAATTCAATATGTGTATAAATAGCGATTTATAAAACATAATCCATACGTAGTCTTTCCATTTTAAGCGTGAAACCACCATTTCTAAATCAAAACACTACACAAGCAGTCTTATACGCAAACCATTCATAAAACTGCACAGACTGTGAGCATACATGTTAGCATATAAATTTCAAGATGAAAATGTAAAACACTTATCATAAATAACACCAGATTTGATTGCAACTGCTGAGAGGGGTGCTCATTTCCACCCAACCGTAGGCTCAACGACTCCCAACAGATTTACCAATAGCCACCCCCGAGCTGAGACCACGATGCTAAGAGACTGTGTCTCTGTTTTCCAGTGAATGAGAATGAAGGTTACTCTCCTTCTTCTTCACTATCACTCACTCTGTATTTTTCCAGAGTTCTCTTCCTCTTTCCCTCGCATCTCCCCTTGATCGCCCACACTTCCTGCCTTTTCTCTGTTCGGAGAGGTTGTGTGTGGCACGATTTTCCTCACAATGGTCAGGTCTGAGGACTCAAAGGATGGGTGGTTCACCCCCATCCCTCATTACTCATGAGGAGCCCTTTACCTACCAATCCTAACAAGTCATTTAATTCGAGGCCAGCGAGTCGCTCTTGGTTCTCTAGGCCAGTTAAGTCCAAATACGGTATTGGTTTCAGTGGAAGTTAATGCCACCATTCCAGGTGCCTTCCACCACCTTTCTCCAGCCATCGTGGTCTCTTTTCCAGAATATTCCCTCTCAACAGTCTTGCAATATATATTCATAATATTATTCACATTCATCGACATTTTTCACAAGGTCCATTCACATCACACATTCACATTTTTGAGTTTGCCACAGTTCTTGTCCAGTATAGTTATTTTTATAGACTGGGGGGAAATAGGGTGTTACAATTCCCTCCCCCTTAAAGGAACATCATCCTCGATGTTCTTATCTATCAACATGGCATGCATGTATAGAAGTAAACAAAATCGAATATGCCTGTCTCATGGCATCCTCCATTTCCCATGTAGCCTCATCTGGGCCAAAATGTCTCCACTGCAACTTGACCTGTGCAATGGTTTGGTTTCGGAGTGGGGTTTCCTTTCTGTCCAATATGCATTGAGGTTCTGGTAGAAATTCTCCCTCCGGTTCCACCTGAATCACAGACCAATCAATTATATGGTTAGCATCATGTACATATTTCTTCAATAATGAGACATGGAAAACATTATGTGCTCTGACTGTGGGAGGAAGTGCTAGCCTATAGGCTACAAGTCCCACTCTATCTAGAACCTCAAAGGGTCCACAATAACGAGGTGCTAACTTGGCACAAGATCCCATTTTCAGAGAACTCTTCTGGGGTCTAACTCTGAGATATACATGGTCTCCCGTTTTGAACTCTCTTGGAGTTCTCTTTTAGTCAACATAACTTTTCTGTCGGTTCTGGGTGACCTTCAGGTTTTGTTTTATCTGATTCACCTACTGTTCCATTTCTTTCAACATGTCGGGTCCAAAAGAAATCTTGTTTACAGGATTACTCCAGCTGACTGGAGTGTTACATGGTCTACCATAGAGGGCTTCGAAGGGGCTCATCTTCAAGGATGTTTGGTAGCCATTGTTGCAGGCAAATTCTACCAGTGGAAGGTAGTCTTCCCACTTCCTGGGTTGATGCATTACATGCATTCTTAGGATGTCTTCAATTATTTGGTTCACTCGTTCTGTTTGTCCGTCGGTTTGAGGGTGATAGGCGGTGCTAAACAACAATTTGGTCTCTAAGCCAACCATCAGTGATTTCCAAAAGTTAAAAGTAAATTTCATGTCTCTGTCAAACACGATCTCTTTTGGCATACCACGCAGTCTGAATATCTCCTTCATGAATACCTGTGCGATATCTATTTCCTTGCAAGTCGACCTGATGGGGATGAAGTGAGCAGACTTGCTCAATTTATCCACCACCACCATAATGGCATCATTCTGTTTGTTTGAGGTTGGTAATCCTGTGATGAAATCCATGGAGATGGTTTCCCATTTCCATTCTCGGATTGGTAGAGGTTGTAATAATCTTGTTGGGTGTCGGTGTTCTTCTTTAACTTGTTGGAACTCTATGCATTTGGCTAAGTACTCAGCTATGTATTTCTTCATTCCAAGCCAATAGAATTGTCTCCTAGTGGCCTTGAGCATCTTTTGGTATCCTAGATGACCAGAGTAGGGTCTTTTATGTAGTTCATCCAGTATGAACCTCTTCAAGTCGTCACAATATAGAATATAAAATCTGCTTTTGTAAGTGAGCAGACCTCCTTCGGTCATCTAGTAGCTTTCATATTTTACTCCGACGGGTTCTCACTATAGGTACATGGTCACGGTCTAGATGAAGGGATATGTTTCTTGTGCATTTCTTATTCTTTCCTTGACATCTATCTCGCAGGTTCTCACCGCTGCCAGGTGAATTGTTTTCATACTTCTGCTAAGGGCATCGACCACCCTATTTTCCTTTCCTTTAATGTGTTTGATATCGAAATCAAACTCACTAAGGAGGGCCATCCACCTAGCTTGTCTAGCATTGAGCTTTGGTTGATCAAACATGTATCACAATCCACAGTGATCTGTCATAAGTACAAATTTTCTTCCTAGGAGGTAATGCCTATACATTTTCAAGGCATGCACTATGGCAGCCAGCTCTAGATCATGGGTTACATAGTTGACTTCACGCTCGTTCAATTTTCGGGATTCATAGTAGATCACACTTCCTTCCTACATAAGGAATCCTCCGAGCCCTTCCTTATAGGCATATGTGCACACAAGGAAGTCAGCTTATGGATCGACAATCTTCATCACGGGAACATGGGTCAGTAGATGTTTCAGGGTTTGAAATCTTTCTTCACATTTTTGTGTCCACAGGAATTTTGTCCCCTTCTTCTGGAGGGAAGTGATTGGACAACCAATCTTGGAGAATCCTTTTATAAATCTCCTATAGTATCCTACTAATCCCATAAAGGATCTGATGTTAGAAACATCCTTTGGGGTAGGCCATTCCATGATAGACCTGATTTTGTCAGGGTCCACTCCTACTCCTTCTTCGGAGAGAACATGGCCTAAGTAATGTATTTGCTTCTGGAAGAATTCACATTTGCTGAATTTGGCATAGAGATGATGTTCTCTTAGCACTTGCAACACAAGTCTAAGATGCTCTTCATGCTCTTTTCTATTCTTGGAGTAAATTAATATATTGTCAATAAAGACAAGCACAAATTTTTCTAGGAACTTGCTGAGTACATTGTTCATCAAGCACATAAAAGTGGCAGGGGCATTGGTCAACCCAAATGGCACCACCACAAACTCATAATGATCATACCTCATTTGGAAAGAATTTTTATGGATGTCTTCACCCTTGATTCGGACTTGATGGTATCCCAACCTCAAATCAATCTTTGAGAAAATAGACGCACCCCCCAATTGATCAAATAGGTCATCGATCATGGGCAAGGAGTAATTTTTCTTTATGGTTACCTTATTGAGTTTCCTATAATCTATACACAGTCTAAGGGTATCGTCCTTCTTTTTCACGAATAGGAATGGTGCTCCCCATGGAGACACGTTGGGTTGAATATAGCCTTTATGCATCATTTCTTTTAATTGCATCTTGAGTTCAACTAACTCGAGTGTGCTCATCCGGTAGGGTGTCCTAGACACCGGCACCGCTCCTGGTGCAAGTTCTATTGAGAAGTCTATGTCTCTTCTCGGAGGTAAACCCGGTACCTCTTCCGGAAACACATCTCTGTATTCTCTCAGGATAGGGTGATCATCAGGGCTTGGTTTGTCACCTTCAATTGTTTTCAACACCTGTATTTCATATAGGGGACATCCCTTTCGAAAATACTTTCTCATTTTCAGAGCTGATATTTGTCTCACTGAGACAGGTTTTTGGATCCCTTGAAGGGTTATCTTTTTCCCTTCTTTACTTACACATTATAAGGTTTTATGGTAACAATCCAATATGGCTTTATGGGTGGCTAGCCAGTCCATACCAATCAACAAATCATACGATCCCAGGGGTAATAAGTTAAGGGTTGTTTGGGTGGGGAATTCACCCAACATTAATTGGCAGGCTGGTATGACCTATACTATCCTCCTTTTGGTGCCAGTGGCTAACTATACCAACCATGGCTTGGTATGTTTTTGTGGTTGTAGTTTGCACTTGTCAACAACTTTAGGGGCTATATAACTCAAATTTGAACTAGGGTCAATTAAAAAAGACACTAGATGGTTGGAAATCATACCTTCTATTTCCACTACTAAAGCTTGGTGGTCGGCTAGGTTATTATCCAAGGCTACATAAATTTGTGGCACACTCCTGGCCACATCATTGACAGTAGTGGCTTCTTGGATGTTATAAATCCTCTGACTATCCTATTGTCAGTGTGGATAGTCTTTCGGGAGATGTTCTTCTCCGCAACCCCAACATTTCAAAGGTTCTCTCTTTGGGTTATCAGTCTTCACTGATATGGGTCCAGAAGTTTTATTTCCGCTCAAGGAGGGAAAATTCTACTGGTGCATACTTTGGGCTGGGAAGCTCATTCTTGGGTTCTTCTTATAGTTCTTAAATCCTGGGGATTTAACTCATATTTTATGAAATCTTGAAGTATTATTTTGTTTCCATCCTTCGTGAGGTTCTACTCGATGCCCAAACTGTTCATGACAATAGGTTTCCTTTCAAATAGTGCCTTCTAGAGTCTTTGGCTCATCAAATTCAATTCTATTCCGATAGTCCTTAGGTAGTCCATTGATGAAGCGTTGCACCTTTTCCTTTTCTACTTGATATAGGGTACATACCTCAACAAATCGAGGAATTTGTTGACATATTCTTCTATAGTGAGTTATCCCAGATTGAGTTCATAAAACTCTTTAGTCTTTTCGTCGAAATATTTTTCCGACAGATACTTCTTTCGGAAGTATTTTTCAAACCGTTCCCAAGACAGGTCCTCTTCGCGAACCCCTTTCACATTCTTAGGGTCTTCCCACAAAATGGAAGCCTTTCCATTCAAGTTGAAGGTGGCCACTCGAGCCTTCATATTTTCTGAAAATTCATGGACTCTGAAAAAATTCTTTAGTCCAAGTAGCCAAGCCTCTACTTCCTCTCCCTTCTTTATTTCACTGTCGAAGGAGGGTGGTTTGGATTTTATGAATTCTTCGAATTTACGACCTTTGGAAGACTTTTGCTTCTTCTGTTTCCTTTGGGGATAGGAACTAGTTCTGCTGCTAGAAGAGCCCTCCGAATCTCCAACTTCCTTCTCAGAGGAATCATCCGACGCTTGTCCTTTACCTCTGGGGTGGACCTTTTTCGAGGTGCTCCTCTCAGTGTGGCCACTGATATGACCATGTTTCTGAGTTTCAGGTTCATGTTGCATTTGTCTTTGTAGACCGGATAAACTCCGTAGTAGAACTACATTAATTTCTGTTTGCTTTTCTTGTTCTTTCATCATCCTTTCATTGTCAGCCTTGCAGCTTTGTAATTCGACCATGAGATTCCTCACAGTCTCAGCTAGATCTGGAGGGGTCCCTACTTCCCTTCTTTCATCAGACTCTTCGTCTCTATTGTGGGAGCCCTCTCCCACTTCATGGTGAGTCACCATACTATGCGTTGATAATTTTCTGCGGTTGATCTTCCGCTTGTGTGAAAGAGGAAAAACATTGGTTGTTAGTCAATATTTATATTTATTTATAACCAGTACATAATTCATATTTTCACATGTACACACACACAATAGGGATTTTTCATTCTTAACTTTTCCTTTTTGATTAGGAAGGTTAAGATAGGAGGTTACTCTTTTTAAGAGTGTTTCAAATGGAGCTTCTACGCAACCCGTTCATGAGCCCAAGTAGGCCGAGTGTTGTAACCATGCTCTAATACCAATTTGTCACAACCCCGTTGTGGCGTAGTAGATTGTTCGCCTTTTCTCGAGGGACAAAATCCCCGAAACCCTACGGGGATTAGCACAGGCTACAGATGCCACCTTTGCCTCGACAGAGTCTTTGCGCAACCTCTCGATCTTAAGGATCGATTAGTTTCTTTTATGAGCCGAAGCGACTTCTTTTGATTTCTGGCTGAAATCTTCTTCCAATCGATCCACAGGTCCTTTCAGAAGCTCCCTTGTGAGAACAAAACTAGGTGCGAGCTCCACCCTCTCTGAGCAACCACAGCGCTATGACCAAGGCCTAACCCCAAAAGGTACTTGTCACAACTTGCAATCTCACGAGTTCACGATTCGAATCTCTTGACTCCTCCTTTCCAATCTTGCGATACCCGAGATCATGAAATGGGTATAGCTCCCTTCTGTCAGCGCCCTCTGCGTGTGACCACTGGCTAGGCTAAACACTAGCTCTCGTCGCAACTCGCAACTTTGCAATTCAAAGGGTTGAACCTCCATGCTCTTATCCCGTGAATCCCCGAGACGCAAGAAGTCAACGAAGTGTTGACTCCTTCTCCCCAGATGATGCGTGCCTGCCTGTCAACCATGTGGGCCCCACCTTGAGGTCCTACCATGTGTCCCTTCTCTTGTGCCTCGGCTCTCAGCACTTTGTGACATCTGCAGTCGAGACGAGGTCCTCTCAACCTCTGAACCCCCAAATGCACGATATGCGATGGGGTTCCTGATCCAACGGTCCTCCTGCGACTTGGATCCAACGACTGTTTTCGTTCCTTGCTATTTCGCAACTTCGCAAGTTGTGGCGTCCAACCTTCACACCTTTCCTTCATGAAACCCTGAGAAGCAATGTTAGCTTTACCTCTCGCATTCTCGCTACTCGCGACTTCGCAAGTCGAAGGGTTGAACTCTCATTCCCTTATCTCACGAATCCCCAAGACGTGAGAGGTCAACGGGTGTTGACTCCTTTCACGAGGTGACAAGTGTCTGCCTATCTATCGCACGGGCCCACCTTGTGGTTCTACCACGCATTCCTCATCCCTAGATTCGGTGCTTCATGACTTCGCTTCCCAAAGCGCTACCTCCTTTGTATCCCAACACTCGAAGTGTCGAGATCCTGAACTCATCGATACTCCTTATCGCAACTCGCGACTTCGAGACTTTTGGAACAAAAGTCTCGTCCTCCTATCCATCGATATGCCAAAATGCCAAAATTCTGGCACGTCATCAACGCGGGTCCCACAACAAAACTTCCCTCCTTTTTGGAGTTTTGGACTTCGCGACTTCGCGAAACCTGATGCTAAGCTTTCGGTTCTTCAACCCACGAAACCCCGAAATACCGAGTTCCGATGCACTTCAACAATAACTGGCTCACACAAATCCTTTTACCCCTTCGAGACTTTGCCTTTCGCGAACTCGCAAATCTTGAGGCAAGGGTTTTAACCCTTCAACTCGTGAACCCACGAAATCAGTTTATGTGAGTGATCCAACAGTTCTTGTCGACTCAGATCCTACGGTCTGATTTCTCCTAAACTTAAAACTTGAAAATAGGCTTACTGTAACTCCCCTACTCCTCTACAAGATCTGACGGCTCTCGGGACTTCACGAATTCTCCATGGAGAATTCCGACCATCCAATGCCTCCTTGATGACTCTTGCGAAGTGAACATGGTAATTCCTTCACTGCTATTTCGGGATTTCAAGAGGATCATTCTTCCTCGTACAGGGTTACTAAGACTTGCGCCTTCAAATCCTTTTCCAGGTTCTTGGTGAGCTTTCTAAGAAGGGTGTCTCTATGGGGAGATCTATCCAGGGTATTACTTGAGACGGATAAGGGTATAGATTTCCCGAGAACAGACTTGAAGTCTGAATTAATTCAATATGTGTATAAATAACAATTTATAAAACATAAGCCATACATAGTCTTTCCATTTTAAGCATGCAACCACCATTTCTAAATCAAAACACTACACAGGTAGTCTTATACGCAAACCATTCATAAAACTGCACAAAATGTGAGCATACATGTCAGCATATAAATTTCAAGATGCAAATGTAAAACACTTATCAGAAATAACACCATATGTGATTGCAACTGCTGAGAGGGGTGCTCATTTCCACCCAACCGTAGGCTCAGCGACTCCCAATGGATTTACCACTAGCCACCCCCAAGTTGAGACCATGATGCTGTGAGACTACGTCTCTATTTTCGAGTGACCGAGAATGAAGGTTACTCTCCTTCTTCTCCGTTATCACTCACTCTGTATTTTTTCAGAGTTCTCTTCCTCTTTCCCTCGTGTCTCCCCTTGATCGCCCACACTTCCTGCCTTTTCTCTGTTCAGTGAGGTTGTGTGTGGCACAATTTTCCTTCCAGTGGTTAGGTCTGAGGACTCTACAGATGGGCGGTTCACCCCCATCCCTCATTACTCATGAGGATCCCTTTACCTACCAATCCTGACGAGTCATTTAACTCAGGGCCAGCGAGCCGCTCTTGGTTCTCCAGGCCAGTGAAGTCCAAATACGGTATTGGTTTCGGTGGAAGTTAACGCCACCATTCAAGGTGCCTTCCACCACCTTTCTCCATCCATCGTGGTTTCTTTTTCAGCATATCCCCTCTCAGCAGTCCTGTAATATAAATTCATAATATTATTCACATTCATCGACCTTTTTCACAAGGTCCATTCACATCACACATTCACATTTTTGAGTTTGCCACAGTTCTTGGCTAGTATAGTTATTTTTACAGACTGGGGGGAAACACGGTGTTACAGGAAACAAGGACAAGTTTTTAAACCTAAATAAATAAAAGGGTAAAGTTACATTTGGTGACAATGCTTCAGGTAACATACTTGGGAAAGGCACTGTGAGTTTGGGAAAAGACAAATCTAAGGATGTGTTTCTTGTTGAAAAACTAAAACCTATCCTATTATGTGTCAGCCAAACCTGTGATCAGAGGCACATTTTCATATTTGATTCCCATAAATGTAATATTAGGAGAGAGGACTCGGGAAAATTGGTTGGTACTGCTCCTAGAACTCCTGAGAATGTATATATACTAAATACAAAATTGAATGAGGAGTGTCATACAAATTTAGTAGATGAAAGTTGGCTATGGAATAGAATTTTGGGGCACATTAACTTTGACAATTTAGTGAAATTCAACAATCTTGGGGTAGTACAAAACTTTCCAAAGATCACAAAGCCCTCAAATCCTACATGTAGACACTGTCAACCAGGGAGCCAAACTAGAATAAGGTTCAAAACAAAAGAATACTCAACCTCAAAACCTTTAGAGCTTGTTCACATCGACCTCTCTAGACCTACAAGGACCAAGAGTTTGCAAAGAGAGTCCTACTTTATGTTGTTCATTGATGATTTTACTAGAATGGGTTGGGTATGCTTTCTCAAATAAAAATCATAAGCACTTAACAAATTCAAATCTTTTAAGACCCTTGTTGAAAATGAAAAAGAGACAAAAATCAAATGTCTTAGATCAAAGAACGATGGTGAGTTCACCTCAAAAGAGTTGAACCTCTTCTGTGAAACTCATGGAATTAAAAGACAATTCTCTACTGCCATAACACCTCAACAAAATGGGATTGTTGAGAGAAGGAATAGAACAATCCAAGAGGCTACAAGGACTATTCTCAATGAAGCAAGATTATCTATTGGATATTCGAGGGAAGATGTAAGCACAACAATATACATACTAAACAGAGGTCAAATCATGATTAATAGTAATAAGATTCCTTATGAACTACGGTTTGGGAGAACTCCTTCAGTAAAATACTTCAAGGTCTTCGGAAGTAAGTGTTACATCAAAAGGCTTGATGATAATCTCGAAAAATTTGATGCTAGATATGATGAAGGTATATTTCTTGGATATGCTTCTACCAAGAAAGCATACAAATGCTACAATATTAGATTACATAAGATTGTTGAGAGTGAAGATGTCAAGGTGGATGATTTAAAAAGAATAAGGATCAAACATCAAGAGACTATACTTGACAATGAAGATGAGGATGATGATGAGTCAATTGGTACACAAGTAGAAGAAGTAGAAGAGAATAAAGAAGAAAAGGAAGATGATGATATGGATACTAGTGAAGACGAGGAAGATATTCGAGAAGAAGAGATAAGAGAAGAATCCCCAAGAAGAGACACGAATATACCCTCAAGAATGACTCAAAGGAATCATCCTGAAAAACTGATTATTGGAAATAAAAGCGATGGAGTAGAGACAAGAAGACAAATGTTGTATCAGATAGAAATAGAACGTTTGTCACATGTTGATCCCATATCAATCAAAGAGGCATGCAAAGATGAGAATTGGGTCAATGCTATGAATGAATAATTGGACCAGATTGAAAAAAATCAAACTCGGGAACTAGTTCCAAGACCAAAAAATAAGAATGTCATTGGAACTAAATGGGTGTACAAAAAAAATGTGGATGAGAATGGGAAAGTAATTAGGAACAAATCCATATTGGTATGTAAATGGTATGCTCAGTTTGAAGGGGTAGACTTTTAAGAAACCTTTTCAGCCGTGGTAAGATTAGAGGAAATTATTATGTTCTTAGCCTTTGCCAGCTACAAAAATTTAAAGTATACCAGATGGATGTCATGTTAGCATTTCTCAATGGACACTTAGAAGAGGAAGTCTATATTGAGAAACCAGAAGGATTTCAATTAAATAACAAAGGAGATTATTTCTGTAAACTAAAGAAAGCACTCTATGGGATAAAACAAGCACCTAGAGCATTGTATGCAAGGCTAGATTCTTATTTACAAGTACAAGGCCTCAAAAGAGGATCAGAAAACAACAATATTTATTGTAAAATTGTTGGTGATAACATGATTATTGTGGAATTATATGTTGATGATATTATATTTGGGAGTGATGATGAAAAAATGAGTAATGCTTTTTCTAGGAGAATGCAACAAGAATTTGAATTGTCCTTGCTTGGTGAACTGGATTTCTTTCTAGGATTACAAATAGTATAGTCCAAAAGAGGATTATTTATCCATCATTCCAAGTATTTTAAAGATATTCTTAATAAATTCCAGTTAGAGGATTGCAAACATGTTAGTACACCTATGAAAGTTGGATGCAAACTAAGTAAGGAAGATGAGTCCAAAGCTGTAGATCCAAAACTCTAAAGATCAATGATTGGGAGTTTACTCTATGTAATAGCTTCCAAGCCTAATTTCAAGCAAGATGTTGGGATGGTGGATAGATTCCAAGAAGCACCAAAAGAGATCCATGTTCAAGATATGAAAATAATCTTTAGATATTTGAAAGGAACCATAGATCTTAGTTTGTGGTACCCTATCAAGGATTCATTCACTTTAAAATCCTATTCAGATGCAGATTGGGAAGGTTGTGTAGATGATAGAAAAAGTACAAGTGGAGGAGCATTCTTCTTGGGAGAATCACGGGTAGCTTGGATAAGCAAGAAACAATCCTTAATTTATCTGTCTATCACTGAAGCTGAGTATAATGCAGCAGCAGAATGTTGCACACAAGTGGAATGGATGAAACAAACCTTACAAGACATCAAAATAGTGCTTGAAGAACCTAATACTATCTACTATGATAATACAAGTTCTATAAGTCTCTCCAAGAACCATGTCCAGTACTCCAAATCAAAACAAATTCCTATAAAATACCACTATCTAAGAGATCAGGTTGAAAATAAAAAAATTAAATTGGAATATGTCCCAACACAAGAATAGGTGGCAGGCATTTTCACAAAACCCTTAAGAAGAAATGTATTTGAATATCTCAGGCAAAGATTGGGAGTAGTCTCTCTTCCAATATAATTTCTCAAGAAAATAATACATCAATTGGCATCAATTCAAGGGGAGGCAGTGATCAAAATCAGGGGGATTCATTCAAACCTTTTCCCTTGATGTCAAAGGGGGAGAAATGAAGACAGTATTGCCATCAATGCCAAAGGGGGAGATTGTTGGCAATATGGCAATACAGGTTGGAATTGATGGCATTGGCACTGATGTCAAATAGATGAGAGACAATGTTGTTCAATGGCATTGAAAAAATAACAATGTGCATTAAGGAACTCTATTACTACTGTACAACAAGCCCTATCATGGACAAAGCAAGATGTATGTGGCATACAAGAACATGAAAGAAGACATAGTACATGCATGTGATGATGAGAATGTCAGGATCCAAAGTTTGTCAAACATGAAAGGATATCGATCAATATTGCTACATGATCATAGTGAGGAATATTGACAAAACCCTATGCAGATAGGAAGTTGGTCACCATATTCGATGCTCCAAATTACTGTGGGAAATTTGATAATGTTGGGGAAATGATGAGAGTTAATGAAAGTCTAAATGTTCTCCTTCTAAATATTAAATCCATCTGAATAAGGACTGATGCATGAATGCACCTTGGAAAATATTGTTTGATACCACATCCAAAATGCTACATGTAAATAACATACCCAACCCATATGGTGTCTACCTCAAAGGGTGTGATTGAATCTTTTAAAATATCTACAATTCTTTTATTACGAAGAGAGTATTGCAAACATCATAGTGGGTATCCAAAGAATTAAATTATGGTTATCTAGATTATCATCAAGGATGGATTTGGGTTTCAAGATCGATTTTCATTCCAAGGATCTGAGAATTAATTAAAACCTGGTGATGTAATTCAATGTAGATAAATGGGTTACCTTGTCTTGAAGTTGGAAGAAGAAGTTGAGGGGCAAAGCCAAAAAGACTTTGTTTTCTATGCATATCAAAGAGAATTTTTCACAAGTCGAAGGTGTGCCTATAAAATTTTCTGTGCATATAAGGAGGCCTGATGTGCTCTTTGACAGTGTAAACCTTGATAGTGAAGCACAAGGATTAGCATGGTGGGAAGACCAAATGCTGGTGGTTCTGACTTCGAAAGGTCAATTATGTTTGTTCATAAAAGAAGGGATGAAATTATACCAAAGTAGGTTACCACTTGAGGATGTTGGAGGAGATTCTTCTGTTATATATCATACGCATTTTATGAATTCTTTTGGAAATCCTGAGAAGGCATATCACAATTTTGTTGTTATTAGAGGAGAAACTATATATTTATTAGGACCTATGTGGCTTTTAATATCTTGTTTTTTACCTTGGAAGGAACGAATTCAAGCTCTCCAAAATGCAGGTGAATGGATGGGTGCCCTTCACATGGAAATGGAACTATATGATGGTAATGCACAAGGTGTAATCGGTCTTCTGAGTACTCTGGATGCTTTGAGAGAGGCCATAATGGCCTCCCTTCTTCAATTTCTCTATGCTTATGTAGATGAACATTTTTCTTATATCTCACTAGCCTTTAGCAATCAACATGAAAAGTTACTCTAGAGGCTCGTGAGCTTGCAGATGGAAATATTGAGTAGTCAATCAATACAGAGAAATCCTTGGAGACTCAACAACTGTATGATCAAGAGATCGAAGATGATGATTAAACTACCTATTGATTTTTAGTCCCACATTGATAGTGTAAAAGGATTTGTATGGGTTTACATACAAAATAGTCTCTAAGCTATATCTTCCTTCTATGTAACATGTAAAAATAGAATTTTGCAGTTAATAAGAAAAGTGTTTTTGGTTTTCCCAATTGTGTTGCATGATAAATATTGTGTTAAAATATTGATTGCATTAACAAAATAAAAAATTGATAAATTAATTATGTCACTGATTCACTCCCCCTTTCAGTGACAAGATTTGATCCTTCAGACCGCTTCAACGTGATCTTTAAAAATTGACAGCCAAAAATAGCCATCTCGCAATATTTTCTGGGTTGTCGCAAGCTTGAATAAATGACCACCACATGCCCCACTATGAAAATTATTGAGAACAAATTCAACTTACTCATGATTCAAGAAATGAAGTAATATATTATCCACCCCTTGACGATACAAAGTGTCGTCGATAATAAGATAGTTCTTATCTGGATGATGTATACGTCATCGATCATCTCTCGACAGATTTTGGGGTAGCTTCAAGGTTTGAAGATAGTTCAAAATGTCTCCATACCATGGGTCCAAATAAAATATAAGGAAAGTATGTTCATCCGCGAACGAATCATCATGAAAAATTTCCTCATCTAGTTGAGGGAAGTCTGACATCAATTCGGCAAAAACTAGTGGTTTCTTATATTTCACAGAAAAAAAATCAAGATCAAATTCTTGCAAAATAACAATCCACTTATTTTATTTCTCCCCTATGATACGCCTGGTAAGGATGTATTGAAATGGATTGATATCCACAACCATAGTAGTTTTTCAAAGTAAGATATAATATCATAATCTTTGAACCGCATACACGATGACTAAGGCCAACTTCTCTACGTGAGAGTATTTAAGTTCATGACCAACTAGGTTTCGACTGAGATAGTATACAATGTGCTCATGGATCTCATCATCTTCTTGAACTAGTATATTACCAAAATTCCCATTGCACAAGGTGATATAAAGAAAATAGTCTCTAATGTAGTCTGGAGGCTTCAAAAGAGGCGTCGATACCAAATATTTCTGAAGAGAATCGAAGGATTCTTGGACTCGCTCATCAAAATACGTAGTGTCCTTCTTCAAAAGACGCATGAAACATTTAGTTAAATTGGCATAGTTCACTATGAAACGACACATGAAGTTAGCCTTCCCTTGTAAACCTTGAGTTTGTCGAATGTTGCACAGGGTAGGCAATCAAATTATTGCCTCAACCTTCATAGGATATACCATGATCCTATGCTCAGACACTATGAATCCTAAAAGATGACCAAACCTAACGCAAAAGATGCACTTGTGAGGGTTCAACCAAATGCGATAATAATGGCATCTCTCAAATACTAATCGAAGGTGAGTGGAGTGATCTACTCTCTTGCAAGAGTGAGAAGTGAGATCAACTAAATAATATTTGTTGATATGCTTAAGATTGTGAAATGCAAAGGTCATGGCACATTGGAAGGTCTCTCTATTGTTTTTAAGACCGAAAGGAATTTTTTGATATGAAAAGGTACCCCAATGAAAAATAAACGTAATCTTGTGTTGATCCTCGGGTTTGATTTGAATTTGATTATACCCTGAAAAATCCATCCATAAAGGAAAAGACTCCACTTCCCACACATTCGTCAAGAATCTGGTCAATGAAAGGATTAGGGAAGTTTTCTTTAGGACATGCCTTGTTCATGTCTCTAAAATCCATACATACATGGATGGTTCCCTGATTTTTATTTATGGGAACAAGATTGGACACCAATTCAGTCAAGGGAACTGGGTAGATGGAACCAGCATTAAGTAGCTTCTCTACTTCTACCTTAATAGCAGGGACCTTCCTAGGATTAGAAACTCTAAGAGGTTGTCAAACAGGTTTAGCATCTGGATAGGTTTTAATATCATGCTCGACAATAATGGGGTTGATCTCTGACATCTCTTCACATGACCAAGTGAACTCATCTTGGAATTATTTGAAGAGATCGGTGTAGATATGAATTTATTTAGGAAAATAATCTGCATCGATATATACTTTCTTAATTTTACCTAGGGTATGAGAGATGTCAATCGCGACAATAAGAGAAATATTCTTAGTGTTTCCTTCAACATAAATACCTTGTGTATATAATGGAACCACAATGTGACCAACCATATCACTCAAGGTATATCTAAACTCATCTTGTTCAATCTTAACAAGATCTGGGAAAAAATAGAATCGATGATGCATATTGTCCCAAGGCCTATCAGGACCAGACACCATTCTAAGATGGATTCATTTGAAGTTAAAGTATCATCAAGGAAATCATGTGAAAAAGAGGATTTAGCGACCCATATGGGATCTAAAATAGGATCCACCTTGTCTGTCCGCATGGAGAAAGGATCTGAGTTAGCAGTAGCATCAAGAATAGCTTGATACACAACTTATGTTGTTGACAATGGCATTGCCATCCCAATTTGCGAATGAAATTCGTACGACATAGCCGGGGAAGATAGGGTCAAAGGGTCATTGAAATATGAAGTACAGAAAGGAATGGACCTCATCGACAATGAAGACTCACTGAAAATGGCATGAATATGGTGAATTGGTGCCATAAAATCAAAACTACCCATCAAAGAGGAATACATTTTGATGCCAACATCCTCAATTTCCTACTGATAATTATCAAACACATGGACCAAAGTTCCAACCGATGCACTAGGACTAGTCTTCGCAATGAACAATTGATCAATCATCACTATCTTCCCTTCGTGAGGAAAAAATAAAGTGTGGAAAACAGAAAACATGACAGTTGTCATGGGATAATTCCAATTACACCCTAATAGTAAATTATAGTCAAGAGGCGCATAAACCACCTCGACGTCGACTTCCACAGTATTCCCACCTATTTAGACTGTAAAAGCAGGAAGTATATGGTGGGGTCCAAAAGAATGCCCATCAAATGCAGTCAACATAGTCATAGATTGAGATAGGGTCTGTAATATCCCTAGGCTGAAACCAATTATAAATGTAAAGGAAAATGTAGTTAAGTTGGTGAGTTGTTTGATATCATTTTTTATGCACCTTTGATGGCATAGTGCACGCATGTACTACGCAATAAAATGATGAAGTGTGCACATTCCAGGATACCGCACGTAGAAACTTAAGTGTGCGTGATTTTGAGGCCAGTGAGCCTTTGTGTATATGTTCTGTTTTATAGGTTGGTGAGCTAGTTTTGTGATGATTAGGGTGGAGATCCTAGATGTTAAAGTCTAGTGTGCCATTATTTTATATGTCTCATCATTAATATAAAATACATCACTACACGCAGATTGACCACGATAAAAGAGTCTGGGGGACTAAACTCCACTAGTTAGGGAAAGGGTGGGGGCTAAAAGTTAAGGAAAAGAGGCTAAGCCGAAAAGGAATATTATATTAATATTTCTTAAAGTATAAAGTATGGATAATTATTATATCCTAAGTTCTAAAGATGGGGACAAGTGGGCCAAAGTAGCTCCCAACATGACAAGTGTCAAGTTGGGGACATGCATACATATTGTTGGGACTTAGTTCATTTCCCAACATTCTTTCCATTATTCCTTCCATCATTAAGTCATCCAGTCAATCATCCATGAGCATTCACACACCCATTGAGCTATCCTTTGTATCTTCGTGACTGTACATGATTCCATGACCATTTCACTCACACAGTCAATTATCTTTTGTACCTTCCTGTCACTGTACCTAAACTTGTATCCATAACCATAATGGTTAGTGTAGTTTGCTAGCTTGGGATATGGACTGAAGAAGCGGGTTGTCAGGCTCATGGGATATTGAAGACGCGGATTGTCAGGCCCATGAGCAGTTTCTCTTTGGGTGAGAGAATTGTTGGGAATTGTTTTCCTAAAGGTGATAAACTACAACTACAGGGCTCAGAGACTTCCTGTCTAGCCTATTGTTGAAGCCTAGAAAGGAAGTGGGGCAGTCAAAGGACTATTGAGCAGAGAAGGGGCACACTTCCTAGGGTGGGACAAGCACGTGCAGAATGAGGGATTGTAGGCTGTTAGTTTGAGTAGGCACCTCTGATAGAGCATTTCCTATTGTCCATGATCCATTAGCCTAGTTAGGAACCCTTTACCCGAGTGGAGTTTAGTCCCAGCTCATGGGTGACCCACTGCTGAGAGTGATGAGAAGTGTGGTCTAAGGCTAGGAGGTTCGTTGAAGATCTACACCCAGTTGGTGATATTCTTACCAAGATAAGTGCCAATTGTGTGATAAATTTACATGTTGCATTATTATTTACGTGTTTATTTTGTGGGTTTATATTATGTGTGGATATAATTGTCTTCATATTTATGGGTATTGTTTGTATATGTTTATTGTTATTTTAGTATGAGTTCGTGCATTATAGTATGTATTTGTTTGTTTACATTTATATTTAAATTTCTGCAAGAGTTTTGTGTGTATATGTTTTAATTGCATGCAGTTCGAAAAAAATCTAAGTGGCATAACTCAGTTGGATGCTGAGTATGTTACAGTATGTTTCACAGAGAGAATGAAAGCATTCTCTCGTGTATCATGGCTCGACCTGGGTGGTCGAAGACACTACAATATGGTATCAGATATTCAGTTTTCAACACTAAGCCTGTATGGGCCGAGCAAGTTGAGTTGAAGCGAAATTACACAAAGGATTTATTTCAAAGTGGCCAAATTTCAGTTTGTAGAGCATCCATGGTAAAAGTTTATGAGCAACAACGCAGAATTGGGAAAATCCCCAATTCCTGTTGTTAAATTCATGAGAAAATGGAGGAATTCAACCAAGTGGTGAGATATTATTGGTTTAATATATGTTCTACCAAATTCAGACCTGGAATTGGTCAAATTTGAAGTTACAATGAAGCCATGACAAATGGAGCGAGATTAGTAAATAAAATTCTCAATTCGTGTATTGATTTTGCATAAATTCATTCCAGAAATTTCAAGCCACAATGATTTGTTGTTGTAGAGGTTGAACTAGTGTTATTGGGATGAAATTGAACGAATTTCATAGTTGTAGAATGTCTATGGTAGAAATTGGGAAAAAGTTAGGAAAAATCCTCAATTTCTGCAATGAAATTCATGAGGAAATTGATGTGCATAAAAATGAGTGTGCGCACTAAAAATGCATGATGCGCAGTGAAAATTTGTGATATGTAAAAATTGGGCACTGCGTGAAAAGATGTTGGTGTGCGGGTGCATGTGATAAAATTTGGCGTCGCGTAGAAAAATGTTGGTGTATGGGTGCACGCACTAAATTTTGGCACCGCATAGAAAAATGTTATTGTGCAGGTGCACGCGCTAAAATTTGGCGCCACACGGAAAATTTTTGGTGTGTGGGTGCACGCGCTAAATTTTGGCTCCGCGTGGAAAAATGTTGGTATGCGGGTGTGCGCACTAAATTTAGCATTACGGAGTGCGGATAGAGTGACGCATGCATAATACTAGTGCACAGTGTGCATACACATGGTAAGGTGCACGCGGTGTGCACACACATAATAATGGTGTGCATGATGTGCACAATATTGGCAGAGCATAGAGGAGTTTGGTTGGTGCATGTGCAATATGGGTATATGTTGTCGCACAATAGTTTAGTTAATGGTGCATGCAGAGTATTGGTGCACGGTGGGGGCGTACTAAAATTTGGTATGGTGCAGTGTGTAGAGTGAAATGTGCATGGAATACTAGCGCGTGATACAAAAATTGCGCGCAATGGGTAATAGTGCAAGAACCAAAACTGTGTGCAGTGGATATTGGCGTAGTGCGCACAAGTTATTGGCGCAAGAGAGAAGTGATGCATAGTGGTTATAGGTGCACAAAGCACAATTTACCTTGTGGAGTTGCTGCACATGGTAAATATGGGTGTACAGGTTGAAATTTGTGCGCGAAAATTCATTTGGATGGTGAAAAACAACGAAAAACCAACCAAATTCCACAACATTTTATACTATTTGAACATCATCTTTTTGCAGTGCGTTTTTGAGGCCCTTGAGAGTGTTTTTAGCAACACAAAAATTAGAATAACAGAGTGTAGTAAGGTGCACTCTATCTCTTCAGCTCAAATAAAAGAGCTCGGAGAGATCTTTCTAATGGTGTAAATCATTTGTCAAACATAGCTTTTATGAGAAAGATACAACACAAACAATGGAGGGTAAATTTTAGGACCCATCTAACTTCCAAGAACCAGAACTTTCTGCTCCATAATGAAATTGAAGTGCAGGAGTAGTCAATGGAAAGATATTGAACCATATAAGATACTCTTAGATCTCAATTAAATTTTTGGGTATGTTAAAAATGTTTAAGATGGAAAATAAGGTACCTGTAGCATTCCAGACCAAAAACACGAATTAGTCTAGAACTTCAGTGCGTTGTAACTAGCATTCCAGAACCCATAAAGAGGTGAAACTTGGAAAGAGTGTCCAGAATATGTATATGAAGAAACCCAATTGAGATTCTACAAAAAATCCAAAGGCGTAGGTGCAAAAATTCATAATTACAACGCATAGTTGCGCCAAGTTGAAATGTGAACAGAAAAATTAATGGACAATTTTCAAATAACCATAACTTTCTACTCAAGACTCGGAATTGATCATGGGAGTAGGTGTTAGAAAGGTATTTGAAATTGGAATCTAAATAAACACCCAAAAAATTGATCTGTTCATTCAATTTTTTAGGAAATCAAAAGAAATAATTCTGATATATTATTGAACCAAAATGGTTCATATTTTCATTAGATTGTTGAAACAGTTAGCCTGAAAAAGTTTTGTTGGATGCATATTTTGCAGAGTCAACAAATAGATCAGATCAGGATCAACATAGATTCCAGAGTAATGGAAGAGGCACAGGGGACATACAACCAAGAATATGAGATTAGAGGGATGGATGTCCATTTGGGCATTGAAGGAACAAACTCCAATGGACATGGAGAAGGAAGGGATGAAAACATGAATATGGTAGAGACCATTAAAAATTTGCAGAAGGATGTCCAAAGCCATAAATTTGATAATGAAAGGCTTATGAGAGCCAAGGAGAATTAGGATGAATTCAACATGAAGTTAATGTAGAGCTTGAACATAATAGAAAAGAAATTGGATAAGGAGAGTGGCTCAAGAAAATCAAGAAGTCACAGGTCTCCTGATGAGAAAATAAAAACCAGAGGTGTTAGCATACATCACCATCACTCCCTGAGGCATTCAAATAAGAAAGCACACAGGAGATCAAGTCCATCCCCTGTAAGGAAGAACAAGAAGTCTGGGGTGGATGAGCTATGAGGAGAAATGAACAAAACCAAGCCTCCTACATTTGATGGTGAGGACAAGAAGGATGAAGATGCAGAGACATGGTTGTTGGGCACGAGGAAGTACTTTCAATTGCATAATTATTCTTCTCATGCAGAAGGTAGAATTTCCATTTATCAACTCAAGGGAAAGACATCCATGTGGTGGGATCAACTTGTGCAGGTGCAACACATTAAAGAGAAAAGTGATACTTGGAGAGAATTCAAGAAGTATAGTGAGAAGAAATACTTGACTAAGAGATACTATGACAAGAAAATGAAATATTTGTTTGAACTCAAGCTTGGGAGTACGAACATAGATGAGTATGAAAGAAAGTTTTTAGAATTGTTGAAGTATGTCTCTTTCATTAAGGATGAGACAATTAAGATTCAAAGGTATTTGAGTGGATTTCCATCATTTATCAATGACAAAATACAGTATGATGATCCCAAGACATTGGAGGAGACCATAAGGCAAGCTAAATGCCTATATGATCATTAAAAAGCAAGGCCAACTTTCCGAAAAGCTTGGGAAGACAAAAAGAAATTCAAGATGGATCATAGCAAGAAGGGAACTAAGCCACCATTCTTCAGAAATAATACTCAGGGACAACCAACTTCTAGAGAACCTAGAACGATTGAGGTAGGAGGTCAAAGGCCAAGGCAACCACCTATACAATGTTGGGGTTGTAAAGGAGATCATATGTTCATAGATTGTCCTCACAGAGGTGAAAAAGTGAGGAATGTTCACAATTTTTAGTAAGTTCAAATAGTGGAGGACATGGGTAGAAATGTACCAAGGATCTATGCAGCCCTGGACAATAAGCAAGCAGAGTATCAGTCACATATGATTGAAGTGGAAGGTATGATAAACAACCAAACCATTGTTATTTTAATTGATTTAGGAGAAATTCATAGTTATCTAGATCCTAAGATGGTGGAAAGTTTTCATTTGCCAAGAAACAAACATGGAAAATCTTGGTTGGTGCAGCTGGCTACCGAAGCCAAAACAAAATTTAATGAGATGGTTAAGCCATGTCTTATGGACATGAATGGACTGAACACCAGGGAAGATTTGAACATATTTCCTGTAGGTTCCTATGACTGTCTAATTGGGATGGATTGGTTGGACCAACATTATGCTATTCTAGACTGTCATAAAAATATATTTAGTTGCTTGGATGAGGAAGGGAGCCTAAGGAGAGTGTAGGGAATTCCGAGGGCAGTAACCATCAGAGAAATTGCAGCATTGCAGCTGAAGAAATGTTATAGAAAAGGGTGTCAAATATTTGCAACCCATATGGAGGAGACACCTAAATATAAGGTGCCAAATTTGGAAGATCATGCTGTCTTGGAAAATTTTTAAGATGTGTTCAAGGAGGTACTAGTACTACCCCCAAAGAGAGATATTGATTTCTCTATAAATTTAATGCCTGGAGCAGCTCCAGTGTCAAAGACTCCTTATAGAATGAGTACACTAGAGCTAAAGCAGTTACAAATGTATCTTGAATAAATTATGAAGAAGGGGTATATACACCCAAGTGTGTCACCTTGGGGTGCCCCAATCTTGTTCGTGAAGAAGAAAGATGGGAAATTAAGATTGTGCATTGATTTAAGAGAGTTGAATAAAGTGACTGTAAAGAACAAGTATCCTCTGCCAAGGATTGACGATCTCTTTGATCAATTGAAGGATGCAAAGATATTTTCAATGATAGATATCAAGTCAGGATAACATCAGGTAAGGATTAAAGAGGAATATATCAACAAGACCGCCTTTAGGACAAGGTATGGAAATTATGAGCTCACAATGCTGCCATTTGGGTTGTCAAATGCACTAGCTGTTTTCATGTGCTTAATGAATGGTGTTTTTCGAGAATATTTAGACGAGTTTGTCATTGTATTTTTGGATGACATTCTTATATATTCTAAATCAGAGGAAGAGCATGAACAACACTTAAGTATGGTGTTACAAGTATTAAGGGAGCGTCAATTGTATGCCAAATTGAGCAAGTGCTCATTTTATCAGAACCAAATTCATTATTTGGGACATATCATTTCAAAGGATGGGATAGCAGTGGATCCTGAGAATATAGAAGCCATTAGAGAATGGTCAACACCAAAGAATGTGACATAGGTTAGATCATTCATGGGCCTTGCAGGTTACTATAGGAGATTTATTGAAGGATTCTCAAAGATTGCACACCCAATCACTTCCTTACAAAAGAAGGGTGTGAAGTTTCAGTGGACATCAGATTGTGAAAAGAGTTTCCAACACTTGAAGCAATTATTAACAAGTGCTCTAATACTAAGGATTGCAGACCCAAATGAAGACTTCATTATATGCACATATGCATGTAAAGAATGACGTGGTGAAGTCCTTAGTCAAAATGGGTTTGTTATATGTTATGAATCAAGGAAGTTGAAGGAGCATGAAAGTCACTATGCCACTCATGTTTTGGAGTTGGCAGCCATAGTGCATGCCTTGAGGAAATACAGACACTGCCTCATTGGGAAAAGGTTTGAGCTAAGAACATACCATAATGGTCTGAAATATTTATTTGATCAACCAACTCTAAATGCTAGGCAAAGAAAATGGTTAGAATTTCTAAGTGAATATGAATTTGATATAAAACATATCAAGGGGAAATAGAACAAAGTGGTTGATGCACTTAGCATAAGAGTGCATGAATTGCATGCTACAACCATTACCATGTACCAATCAAATTTGAAACCCAAAATTTTAGAGGCTGCAAAATTAGATTTGGAATATAAGGAATTAGTGGCAAAATTACAGCAAGGCAATTTGCAGAAGAAAATTGAAGAATACAAGCTAGATAATGGTGAAATTCTCATATATAGGGGCATAATTTATGTACCAAATTCTCAAGAATTGAAAAATATGATATTTAAAGAAATGCATAATGTACCTTATGTTCGGCACCCAGGTTATCAAAAAACTATTGCAGTTGTCAAGGGCCAATATTATTGGCCAGGCGTGAAGAAAGAGGTTGTTGATTTTATTGCCAAATGTTTGGAATGTCAAAAGGTAAAGGCTGAGGATAGACACCCAGCTGGTTTGCTACATCCATTACCCATTCCTAAGTGGAAATGGGAAGTTGTAACAATGAATTTCATCACCAAACTGCCCAAAACAAATAAGCAATATGATTCTATCATGGTAGTGATTGATAAGCTTACTAAAGCTGCCCATTTTATTCCAGTTAATCTCACTCACAAGGCAACCAACATTGTTGATGTTTATATGAAATAAATTGCTCGATTACATGGCATACCCAAGACAATTGTGTCTAACAGAGATCCAAAATTTACCTCAGATTTTTGGAAAGGATTATTTAATGGATTTGGACCAAATTTGAATTTTAGTACAGCTTATCATCTAGAATCAGATGGACAAATAGAGAGGGTGAATCAAGTGATTGAGGATATGTTGAGGATGTATGTGATGGATAAACCATCAAAATGGGAAGACTACCTACACTTGGTAGAGTTTTCTTATAACAATGGGTACCAAACATCTCTAAAGATGAGCCCATTTGAGGCATTGTATGGAAGAAAGTGCAACACACTAGTAAGTTGGGATAACCCAGCAGATAGAGAAGTGGTTGGGCCAGATTTTCTCAAGGAAATGGAGGAGAAAATGATAAAAATAAAGCAAAATTTAAAGGCTATCCAAGACAAGTAGAAAATATATGTTGATAAGGGTAGAACTCACAGGAAATTTAAAGTGGGAGACCATGTATTTTTGAAAGTGAAAGACAACAAAAGTTCCCTGAAGTTGGGAAATTGTTCAAAGTTGGCAGCTCGCTATTGTGCGCCATTTGAAATCCTAGAGTGGATTGGTCCAGTAGCTTATATGATTGCATTGTTTGCATCTATGTCTATTCATAATGTATTCCATGTATCATTGCTTAAGAAATATATTCCTGATGCTAATCATGCTATTGATTGGAATGTGATTCTGGTGGAGCAAGAAGGTGCTTTCCAAGTGCATTCGGTACGCATTCTGGACCGTAAAATAAAACATCTCTGAAATTGAACCATAGGGCTTGTAAAGGTCCAATGGACCTGGTACGGTCCTGAGGAATCTACTTGGGAGCATGAGGATACAATGCGGGAAAAATACCCGCATCTTTTTGAGGATTTTTGAAATTTTTGTTGTACATGTGTACATAATGCACCGAGGACAGTCCATAAATAAGGGGAGGGGATTGTAATATCCCTAGGCCGAACCCAATTGTAAATGTAAAGGAAAATGTACTTAAGATGGTGAGTTGTTTGATATAATTTTGTATGCACCTTTCATGGCATAGTGCACACATGTACTGCGTAGTAAAATGATGAAGTGTGCACATTCCAGGATACCGCGTGCAACAACTTAAGTGTGCGTGAGTTTGAGGTTAGGGAGCCTTTGTGTATATGTTGTGTTTTATAGGCTGGTGAGCTAGTTTTGTGATGATTAGGTCGGAGAACCTAGATGTTAAAGGCCAGTGCACCATTTTTGTATATGTCTCATCATTAATATAAAATACATCACTGCGTGCAGAAGGACCACGATAAAAGAGTATGGGGGAATAAACTCCACTAGTTAGGGAAAGGGTGGGGAGTAAAAGTTAAGGAAAAGGGGATAAGCCAGGGAGATCAATCAATGGTGCACGTGATGACAAGCATTCTGAAACAAATATGACATGTATTTTATCCTTCCATAAAAACAGAAACAAAAATGCGTGAAGAATAAAAAATGGATAAGGGACAAGAAACTCAGTAGTGAGAAACTGACTTAACCACCAAAAAAATGAAAAATTGATGAAGGCATAGGGAAAAAGAGAAGAGAGGCAGGAGATGCAGACCTAGGTTACAACATTGGCTCCAACTGGGGATAACTCGTCCCTGTGAGGTACTAGGAATTGTAGATTGGTGTCTTGAGATTAGATAATTGCTCTTAGCTTTCATCACTTACCTTTGTTTCTGTTTGTCAGCCCTGCATATCTATTACAGTCCCTCATCCATGAATTTTATTGAATTAAAACTGAAACTACACCCCAGTGCCTTGTTGGGATATGGATTATTTATTCACACACAACTAACTAATCGAAAGGAACAATAAAGGAAAATGTCTATGGTACAAGGGGGACCTTCCCCCATCCTTAAACAAAATAGTGTTTTAGGAAGCACCCATTTATTGGGCCTCCAAAGATCTCTGTATCATATAGATTGTGTAGAATGAATGTGTTGTTGTCCAGAACTTCAATCACCTTAAAAGGGCCAAACTAGAGGTTTCGAATTTACCCTGCTTGGACTTCTCATCTCTTCTAGCATCCCACCTCAAAACCAGGTCACCTTCCTGAAAAATGTCCTTCTTGGTTTTGTTATCAAAGGCTGATTTGATCTTGCTCTGGTATGCCTATTTTCTTTGATCAAGTACCTCTCTTCTCTGCTGAACTTCTATAATATGGAATATCCTTTGTTGGATGTCATTGGGCTCCTCATTATATTCCTGCAAGAATTTTAGGAATGGTATACCTAGCTGAGTAGGAAAAAAAATGTTTATGCCATAAACAAGCTGGAATGGTGAGGTTCCTAGAGACTTCTTAGTGTTGATCCTATAAGACCATAAGGCATATTTGAGTTTAGAGTCCTAGGATTTCTTGCTTTCAGTCAACAAATTTTTAATGATCCTGATGAGAGTCTTGTTTGATGATTCTACCAGGCCATTTCCCTGAGGGTAATAGGGTGTGGAATGTGTCAAGGAAATGTTGTGACTACCACAAAATTCAATCATGTATTTGGACTTGAATGCTTGGGCATTGTCTGTTACAAGCTTACTAGGGCAACCAAATCTGGCAAAAATATTAGTTTCTAGGAAATTCATGATTACCTTGTCAGTGGAATTCCCGGTGGGCACAACCTCAATCCATTTGGTGAGGTAGTCGGTGGCAATGAGGATCCACTTGTGTTGTCCACTAGAGGGTGAATTTATTTCTCCTATGAAGTCTAACCCCCATTGTTGAAACAAACCACTGACTTTGATAGGTTTCAGGGACAGTGATAATAACTTTTCCTTCCCTACAAAAATATGACATTCATTGCAGGATCTAACAGTGGAAAACACATCATATAAAAGGGTGGGCCAGTAGTATCCTGCCCTCATGATCTTGAGCATTGTGGCATTCCAATGCTGGTGCCCTCCACACACTCCTCTATGCATTTATGTTGTGACTTGTTTAGCTTCATCTCCATCAAGGCATTTTAACAGAATGCCAACAGGATCCCTCCAATACAAGATCTGGTCTGAACAAGCTTGAGAGACCCGATCTTTGTCTTCTTGAAATCTAGTGGACAATCAAAATGTTTTATAAAATGGATGATGTTTTTATACCAAGGTGAAGAGGAATATTTTTCATATACATGTAAGTTGTCTTGTCCAGGCTGTATGATGGGTGCATCTGATTAAGTGAATATTTGATGCAACTCTAGCACCTTGCAGTTTGATTATGATAGAAATTTGGCCAGTCCTTGCCCCTTGATCAACTTGGTGGGATTTATGTGCAAATCATACTACAACAGATTGATAATCCATTTTCCTCTCTTCCCCTCACTGTCTAGCTGGACCAAAATCTCTTTGACACTGTTGTTAGGAACAAAGGTCATTATTCTAGAGTGTAACATGTAAACCCCAAAGGCCTTGAGTGCTTTGACTAGTGCATAAGCCTACTTCTGTAATATATCATACTTGAGCTCAACATCTAGGAGGGATCTGCTGAAAAAGGCTATTGGATGCTCATGCCCTTTCTCTCTTTTCTGCAGCAATACAACAACAATTGTTTCCTCCGAGGCACAAGAAAAGATGAATAAATATTTGGTATAGTCAGGGCTTGCCAATACAGGTGCTTCAACTAAAGCTTGCTTGATTGTTTGGAAAGATGATTTTTCCTCCGAGGACCATTTTATCACAACATATTTCTTCAACATGTTAGTAATAGGCTTCAGAATTTGAACAAAATTTGGTACAAAACATATGAGGAAGTTTATCTTACCAATAAAATACTGGACAACCTTTTTGTTTCTAGGGATGTCAATTTGTTGAATTGCACAAACCCTCTTTGGATCAATTTGTATGCCTCCCGCTGATATGATATGGCCCAAGAGATTTCATTGTAGCGTGACAAAGTGAGATTTACTAGGATTGAGAGATATCCCATAGCTCCTGCATTTCTTGAAAACCTACTCCAAATGTTGCAAATGTTCCTCATCGGACTTGGAGAAAATGGTAATGTCATCTAGGTATATGACCATAAATTTGTCTTTCTCCCCAACGAAATCTATGTCCATGGCCCTTTGAAAAGTGGCCCCTACGTTCATGATCCCAAAGGGCATCTTTTCATACATGAATGTTCCCCATGGGGTGGTGAATGTTGTATTTTCTTTATCTTCCTCACAAACTGCTATCTGGTTATAACTAGAGTATCCATCCAATAAGGAAATTCTGTGTGCACCTACCACCCTCTGTAAAATATGATCCATCTTGGGGAGGGGGTAATTGTCCTTCAAAGAACACTTGTTGAGATTTCTGAAATCAACACATCAGCATATCTCTGCACTCTTCTTCCTTACAAGTACTAAGTTGGCCACCTAGTTTGAATACCTCAATGGTAAAATAATCTTGGCATCCAACATTCTTTTTATCTCTTTCTCAATTATGGACATTAACATGGGATTAAATTGTCTAATATTTTGTCTAAATGGCTTGGAGCCAGTTTTTAGAGGGATCTTGTGCTGGAAGATGTCAGTATCAAATGTCTTCAAATATTCATAGGACCATGCAAAAGTATCAACAAAATTTTTAATGAGGCTGACATACTTGTCTTTTTGTTCTGTAGCTAATGCTTTGGAAAGCTTGATGATCTTGGGATTCTTAGTGGTCCCAATGTTGCACTTTGTCACCTCCTCTTCTTGATTATTCATGGAAGTTCCTTTGTAAACATCATTGTCGTCGAACAATCTTTCCAATGGCACTAGTCCTTTCAGAATGTGATTGGTTTTCAGCTCCACAATATCATGACCAACCACTGTCTTCAGCAGATGAGAGGATTTTTGATCTTCTAATTTCTAATTTTCATCTTCTTGACTTTCTTGATCAATTGAGATATTGGAGAATTCATCAATGGTGTGTAGGAATATCTGCAGCTCTAAATCATCACTAAAGACTTGTCAGTGCTTTATTTTGTTTGGTATGGTTGTTCTATGTTTGATTTCCACCTGATATTTAATATTTGTGCCAATGGGAGTCTTGAACGTGCTTGCAGCTAAGGCCAAAGAATCAACCATTTGATTATGTTCTTTGGCAATGAATTAAATGTTAAATGCTAGAAAGAAATTATCGATCAAATCCCATACCTCGTTCCTATACTGCTTGAGCCTCTGTTTCTTTGTTTGATACTTATTCCTCACTTGATTTATGACCAACTCATAATCACCAAAAAGTGCTAAACAATTAATGGCCATGTCTTTGGCAGCCCTCAATCCCAATACCAGAGCTTCATATTCAACTATATTGTTAGTAGTCTCAAACTCCATATTATAAGAGAGGTTTATTACTTCTTTTGAAGGGGAAATGAGGAGAATACCTGCACCATATCCTTCTTTTGATGAAGAGCCATCAAAATACATCTTCCACACCTTGTTTTTTTGACCAGTCATCATCTTCTCTCTGCGTTGGCTAACTGATATTTCAGGTTCATCATCATTTAAATGAAAAGCAAATGAACCCATCCCATCCTCAACAACATAAATGGGGTGATTGATTGGAATCTGATGATCACTGACTATGTAGTCTAACCTTACCTCTCTGTATAGCCTCCTGTGCTCACCACAAAATAGGAATGGTGGCATATGTGAGGTCCATTTGCAATGATCCTCCAACCTTCTTAGCCCAAGTTTTGGATAAGAGAATGCCAAACTTTGGGGGAATGTCGGCCACCACAATGTCCATCACTGCATTCTTCATGGGTAATTTTTCTAGAGAAACCACCATATCCTTTATCAATCCCATGCATTTTACTTTCTTAGAATCAAATAAATACAGGTCTTGGTAAGGCTTGGTAATCTCTAGACCTAGTTCTTCCATACTAACTTTGGGAATGACACTGTGAGAGGCTCCTGAGTCCATAAGACAGTTGTACAGGATCATATCATGTACATTCAGAGATATATAGAAAGGAGGAGAAGCATTAGAGCCATCCTTAATGTGTGGACCCACAATAATAGTTGGGTTTTCATCCTATAAACTAATGACATCGGAAGATACACTAGAAGGAGTTTGTTGCGAAACTTTCATGATGAATTTCTTGAAAGGTTTGTTTTTTAACAATTCCATCAAAGGGATAGGAATATTGATTTTTCTCAGCTCATATTCCAGGTTGAAAGAGGTTGGTGGCTTATCAGCTTCCTTTGTTTCAAGGGCAAGAGGTTTTGATAGTGGAGATGATTGATTTTTAGATGGCATATCTTTATTTGGATTTGGCTTGGGAAGAGATTTTGCTTGTTTGGTTCGATAAGAGGTAGTGGCTTTGGAAGCTTCATTTCTCATCCTCAAATCATATTTCTTCTTGGGTTTACCTTGAATAACTCCCTCCTTCCCTATCTGATCATCAAATTGTTTGAAAACTAAGCTACCTCATATTCTTGTTGTGTTAAATGACTGGTATAATAATCTGTCTCATTGAAAAGAACAACAGTATCGTCCACATAATCATTGTCCACATCTATCTCCTCAATTTGATTGTTTCGTAAAGGGGGAACTACCATTTGATCATCAACACTTCTCCTTCCTCTATGCATTACTTGAGGAGCATCATTAGCCCTTCTGAATTGGTTCTGATTTCTATTACCAACCCCTTGAAAAGTTTTGTTTGGCTGTTTGGATTCCCATTTTATCTTAGCTATCTTAGAAGTTAGATCCTTCAAAGTCTTGGTCATCTCCTCAAGTTTGGGATCAAATTTAACTGGTTTAGAGGAAGCAGGGGAATCCTCTCTCTGTTTTTTCTTCTCTTTATTAGATCTAGTCTTTAATTTGTCTTATGCCAAAATGTTAGATTCAACTTCAATGGTTTCTTTCTGCATGGATAACAGTGTGGGTCACCTTCTCTCTCTCAGGAGGAGGGAGAATTATACATCAAATGCATTAGCATAAGTGATCTTGGAGGAGGTCTCAGTTGGCTTGATTTCATCTGAGATTCTACCATACATTTTATTGAATCTCTTAGTGAAGTATGAAATAGATTCACCATTATTTCTCTTTAAAGCCCCAAATTCAGTGATGTAATAGAGATAATATCTCCTATCTCCCCATTGCTTTATGAAAGCTTCATCTAACGCCTCAATATCTACAATGGAAGCTAGAGGAAGACTTCTGAACCATTTTCTGACCTCCCCATCCAAACTCTGCATGAACAACCTTATCCACACATATGAATAATAAATGTTAAAGTTGTCTGCAAAACTATAAAGGCTACCAGATGTTCTTCAACAGTTATTTCACCTTCCCCATTATATCTTGGAAGATATTTTATGTAATTTATGGTTGGGAGTGCATGTAAAACTACAGGTAACACTAAGGGTGCATATCTGACAACAATTATGACATCCATCCTATTAACGACCATGGATTGAACAACATGAATCTGCAAATTTATGGGAGATATAGGAGTGGATGCAGGACTGGATGCTGAAGTGGAATCAGGAGTAGGAGATGTCTGAGCCCTGTTGCAATTATGATTCTCAGGGCTAGCAAATTCAAGCTGCTCGTGATGATGGTTTGAAGTATTCTCTTGGTGTGCATCTTTTCCCTTGAGGGGGTAAGGGTATCTCTGAGCTACAGTGGATTTCCTTAGTTCTCTTTCTAGGTCAGATCCTACTGTGTTATTCTCAGGGTTATAATCATCCTTCTTGGCTTTGTTGTTTTTATATTTGGATCTATTGAATCCTTTTCTGGGCGCCATTATTTCTTCTTTACATTTTACTCAGTGAAGTCGCCAGGTGAAAGATGGCAATCTGTTTGTGTCTGATCTTTGTTCACCATCAAAGGTCAGAGCTGATCAATGTCATTCTCCCATGGAAATATATTTCATTACTCCATTCCCTGACAGTGACGCCAGAAGATGTTGGTACTAAGGTCTGCACCTGACTACTAAAGGGAAAAGTTAAGCCACCTATCAGTTTAGAATGATTTATTCTTTTAACTTTTTTTTGGTTGGTCAGAGGGTTATTCTATCAAGACAAAGGAAATTTTGGGTTGGTAGAACGATATGGATGAGGGCCCTCCTTGGCTGATGGCACACTAATGATAGACTAATGAAATTATAGAAAACAAAGGGAAACAACAAACTACTCAATGAATAATCTGCTGCAAGAAGTTCAATACTTAAAATATCATTTCAAGACATCAAACATGTATCAAAACACAATAATTCCCATAGGTTGCAGAAAACAAATTTTCACCAAAGCATTAGTTGTTTGACAGGTTGCATATCAGTAAAAATAAGTCATACAATAGATGAAAGGAAATGAAATGTATGTTGCACAAATCAAAAACAATATTCAAGATAAGAATGAAAGAACATGAAGAGTTGAACAAAACACTGTCATCAAGAGTATGTTCACCGGGTAGAGATATTTAATCTATGCATAAAATAGGTCCAACCAGTCTGTTGTATTTCTATTCCTTCCTAAAAAAAATTGACCTTTACAATATCCAAAAAATAACTATTTAAAAGAGTTGCAAAGGCTCTCGTCCATAGGGGACTAAGACATAAATTTAAGGAATTGTTCATAAATCAAATAATTAACTTCACTAAGAAATTGGACTGAATCAACAAGAGTGGTTCTTATCACACATAGAAGACCACTCTTGCATCTAATCTAGGAAAATGCTGGATTAAATCAAATAAAACTACTACTGTCTCTGCGACAGAACTGATGCATGTGATGGAGGAACTGAGGGGCTGAAAATAGGCCTTGGAGTGATAGGGAAGAACTTTGTGTTGAACGACGGCATGTCCGTGAGCTGCTGGAGGCCACTGGAGATAACCCGTTGCATGAGCAAAGTTTACCACATTGTTTCTAGAACTAATCTACGTCAACCTCTGACCGAGGCTTAATTCTCTGTCTATGCCTGAGCTTTCAGAATCCAAGCACACTCTCTATTGACCCTGTTAGATGCCATCTATACCTTTGAAATAGCTTCCCTAGAATGGTTTTCGACGCATCGGACATGAGGGGAGACATGGAGGCGAGTATCCAATCAGAAGACAGGATGAATGGATGCGAGGGTAGATGACGTGTAGTGAGGGATACATGTGGCACGTAGGGAGAGGAAGAGTAGATAGGTTGGGAAGTGATTGGAGAACAGGGGGTGAAAGGCGAGAGGGGGTGGTATTGAGAAACAACCTGGGAGGAACTCAAAGGGGGGTGCAGGCGGTAAGTAGATTAGAGAGGGGGGGCTTTGAGTTCATGAGGAGCCGCCACGTTAGGTATGGCTCATGGTGGGAAAACCAATTGCTTAGACTTCCCCCCATTGTTAAAGGTAGAATGGTCAGGGGGGTCCAAGCTGCGACAAGGACTGTTGATCTGGAGAGGTGGGCCACCACCGATGGAGATCAGTGTGGGGTTTAACATAGGACAAGTGTTGGGTGGTGAGGGGAGTGAGAGTAGTGAGTGGCATGAGGGGAGATGACGTGTGAGGTGATGTGGTGATCTGATGTCATTAAAGCATGTGATTGCAGGAGCTGATGAGGGTGGTTTGGATCCAAGATGCCTTTGGGCCTGTAAGCCCCCACAAGTTGCCACATACCCTTCCAACTAAACCATGGTTTAAATTGCGGGACCGCTCTGGAAAATTAACATCAGGGTAGTTTGCATCCCCACAATGAACTATAGCCATCGATATGATTATGATCTAAGATTTGGGTGACATTTACCTGCTGCAAGGATCGACGGTTCTCTTTGACCTGAGATCAATGGTCCAGATTCACTTCGAACTTTCGG
Organism: Picea engelmannii; assembly: GCA_009831015.1. Lineage (NCBI taxonomy): Eukaryota > Viridiplantae > Streptophyta > Pinopsida > Pinales > Pinaceae > Picea > Picea engelmannii. The sequence continues at coordinate 146,582 of ML792979.1, read as the reverse complement.
GCTTCGTGTGTTTTGAATGTGAAACATGAAACATCTCCTAGAGGAAAATCGCCGAAGTGAATGATCTGTCGACACGTGTCATAATGGATGAATGGTCCAAATTCACTTTGAAATTCTAAGCTTTAGGAGTTTCAAATGTCAAGCGTGAAGATCTCCCGGAGGAAAATCACCGAAGTGACGTGGCAGTCTGATGTCGTATGATGTCACAACTACTGAGGTGTCTTGGAAAGAATGGTGACACATGTCACGTGGAAATGGGTTAATGACACAAAAAAATCACCTGAGATGAATGCCACACGTCTTGCCTCATGAGTGTGCCATGTGTCTCAACTGTTGGTTTCCACGTGCTTCGACACTTCAAGAGTTTCAAAATGCTAAGCGTGAATATCTCCTGGAGGAAAACCACTGAAATGGTTGATATTCTTCCACATGTCTCCTCTGATGGATAGTCTTGATTTATTTCAGGACTTTTGGTCTTTGTCTCTTTGGGACTTTTGAATGAGAAACCTAAAAATATCCCGGAGAAAAATCCCTAAAGTGAGTGATCTTCTTCCGTGTGTCGTGACCGATGAACATTCTAGATTCTCTTTGGAAATTTGGGCTTCATGAATGTTAAGCTTGGAGAACTGCCGAAGTAAAATCACCGATGCAATGTGTCAGGTTCTCGGGATTTCGGCTCTTCAGGTCTTCAACATTTGGGTCTTTAGCAACTTAGTACTTTGTACTTGATATTAAAACCCATGTGATTCTGGAACCCGAATGGACGAGAGACATTGATATATGATTTTCTTGGTCAATATTTACCATCGAAAGTTCACCTGTATGTTCCCACAGTTTGAGCCCATAATTTTTTGCTCTGGATTGCTACGTTGTGTGCACGGGCATTTCCTATTAGAAAAACAGGATCGTGGAACAATAAAATAAAAGAAATACGGAAAGAAAACATAGAAGATACACAATACAATAGAGACACAGATATACGTGGTTCACCCAGTGTGGGCTACATCCACCAGAGAAATTTCCAGGTCCTTCCTTTATTATTATCCAGCATATGAAGGGATACAACCTACATCAAACCCACTGTAGCTTCCTCTTCTTTCTCTCACGGTCTCTTATATCAGAATACAATAGTCACCATAATGCATAGCTGCAATACATTTCCCTCATAACAAAGGGTTGTCTTCTAGGGGAAAAAACCCTAACATAATTTCTATCGTTAGATCTGTGACCTTATAATGAACGATCTAGATTTAAAATAAGTCCCTGAACCCCGCAGAGGGGGTAACCCCCCTCTGCACTCCCCCATGTGGAAGAGTGTACATACTTCTGGGGTGTAAATACTTCATGGGGTATAAACACGACTAAAAACAAAATACCTCTGAATCAGGAAGATAATCAGGCTCCACAACCAATATTTCCTGCACATAGAAAAGGCTTGGCAGACCTGCGGTGGGCTCAATCAATAGTGCACATGATGACAAGAATTCTGAAACAAATATGACATGTATTTTATACTTTCATAAAAACAGAATAAAAAATGCGTGAAGACTCAAAAACATATAAGGTCCAAGACACTCAGTAGTGGGAAACTGACCTAACCACCAGAAAAAGGAAAAATTGATGAAGGCATAGGGAAAAAGAGAAGAGAGGCAGGAGATGTAGACCTAGGTTACAACAAGTGTCATCCTTGGCTTTATTATTATTTTCCCATGCTTATGATTATTTCCTCTTCCTTTCTTCTTAGTCCCTCTTGGTTTTTAGTTACCATTTGGGTTAGATGATAACTATACATAATGCACATTTCTTGATTGGGTGGTGGTGGAGGATGAAGTTGAAGCTTGTCTTGCTATAGTATGGCTTAGAGACAAATATTTCAACTGGTTCTTCACCAAGTCTGTAGTCTTAGAATTTTTGGATCCTATGATTCCATCACCATGAGGCCCGGGATTTTGTCTAGGATCGTAGTTTGACCATGGTGCGTCGGGGAGAATTTCATAAAGCATCCCAAATTGAGCATATATGAGGTCCAATTGCTAGGCTTTGAAAATGGCTTCTTCCTCGGATGTTACTCTAGATGTAGAGACATTCTTTGAAATATACGATAACAAAGACTTAAGGAACCATTCCAATAGAAACTCTGGAGGAATGTAGGTTTTAATAAACCTCTTCTGTCTGCGCCACTCCTGGATATGGTCAGATTTATCTGTGGGTTTATCTTGGTGAAAGGTCAACAAAATTTATATGATGACATCGTAATGAATCAGTAATTGGGAGTGATTGATAAAAACCAATACCATATGATAAAAGTTCCATATATTCCCCCTGGTAGATCAATGTACTATTTCACGAAAACCCCCGTGAGGGTGTGTCGAAATAGCCTCAAATGAATAGAATCAACATTTAGGGAGTTAGATGAGTACCATAGATGAAAATTAGTCATGTGATCACTTAGGTCCTCACCAGTCTTTCCCTCGAATTTTGGAATGTCTGAAGGAAGTTTGGTGAGGATGGGGGGCCAAGACGGATTGTGACGCACAGGTTCATTCATTAATTTCAACAAATTTGGCATATTAAGTGTGGCCAGAAAAGGGAGTCGAGGTTACGGTGTCTGATCCCATGCTTTTGGGAAATATTGGGGCTAAGGGATTTCATACCATCTAGGGTTCTAGTATATACCATGGCCCTATCTGGTAGGATAGTATCCTCCTCCAAACTTATTCATGAAAGGTTGTAAGGGTACCATACCCGCGAAAGCGGCATGATAAGAATTATATATGTTTCCCCCAGATGAAGGAACTCTATGTTGGGAGTTTCCCATACTGTGAAACTGACTCCCTTTGGATGGAACACCAGAGGACAGAGGGGGATTTTCCATAATAAACACATTCGTCGGAATCGTCTTAGAGGAAGAGGGAATGAAAGACACAATATAGGAAGTAAATTGTCTTCCCATTTGAGCACTCCATCCCAGAGCACTGAAGCTAGGATTGCACCTGGAGGAAGGAGGATTCCAACCTCAAAATATAGGATTCACATAGGGAATATGACCTCCACCAAACAAGAAAGGAACATAAAGAGGCGTTGTGCCCCGATACCCAAAACTAAGATTCACATTAGTTGTTGAAACGAAAGATGAGAATTGCGACGTCATGTCAGGCATACCAAAAGACTAGGGATTAGAGGCTGAAGGAATTGACTGAGAATCATGACTCGATGTACCAAAAAGAGATATGAAAGGGTTCATTCCCATGGGTCGACTAGAAATCGCATGTTGGGTAGCACTAGATGAGGGAGCCTCCAAAACCCACACCATCGAGGATGAGGGAGTCGAGGGGATCCCGCTAATCACAGAAGAGAAGGGAGTCAAAGGACTTCCTAAGATGTTGATGTATGACTCAGTAATGTAGTTGGATGATCACAAGTCTAGGAGGTGGAGATATATGTACCAATTTTATTAACTCTATGCCTTTCAAAAGGCGGCTTTGGTAAAGGATCAAGACATGATGGTAACTTCAATAGACAAAGATATCGGTGAGGAGGTTGGTATTGCTCCACGATGACTAAGAACTCGAGATATAAAAAAAAATCGTAAGGCCAACTAATAATCATAGAGCACACCAAAATAAATAAAAAAGGCCAATACACACAAACAAGATATAGTGGTTGAAGGGGGCCTCCCGAGCTAGAGTAGGTATGCCTCATCCAAGAGGGGCCTGAGACTCCCTTCAATAGAGTGGAGGTATAAGAATCAGTTATATGGTCCCTCATGGGATTAACAACGCAGTCAGTCAGATCCACCTAGAGAGGTAATCCTCCATAAAGGTTGTGTGTTTCTTGACCCTTATCTAACTCAAGGTACCTGCAGAATAACCCCTGCAAGTAACCTATGTGGCTACCTATGCCAAGCAACTAGAGTCAACATGATATAAGCAATGTGCAGCTGAGTAGTCACAAGTCTGGACCATCGTATGGTAAGGGTGGAAAAGCACGAAATCTTGAAAGCATCGCATCTCACAGAGGTAAAGGTACTATCAAGACCCCTAGATAAAAATAGAACCCCAGAAATATCTATGAGGCTATTAAAGTATTAAAGGGTTATCTATGCAACCAAATTCATGTGACCTCGTGCTTAACTTTGGCATGATCGGAGCCTCATGACATCACTTATTACACAATGGGTTTCACCACTCCTTGGTTAGACACATACGTTGAGTTTAATATCCTTGGAGAAGTTTACTCACAAAATCCTATTCCATGGCCCTAGGTCCTATAGTTGTTTGTGTTCCCTGGAAAATAAAATTGTTTTTAATCAATTTTAATTAATCAACATTAATTTTAATGGCTTCTTCTTACTCAATATGTGTGGTGATGAAATTGATGGTATCACAACTCAGCATATAAAAATATGCAAATATAAAAACATTACTAAGTACTAGTCTTGAATTTCAAAGAGATGGTATGCTTCTAAATGCAATTTTTCCAATGCAATATCTACAATTTCAATGAGGTGCAATCTTTCCAAATGCATCAAAATCGATGCAAAGTAATCAAAAGTGAAAATATCATAAGTACAATGCAAGTAAGAAAATATTTTTGTATTTTGGATATTAATAAAAGAAAATGCAAGGATTGAATAACAACCTCACACGTAGGCCCTACTACAAGAAAAAAAAGACCATCCAAGAAGGATACCAAGAAGAAACTACTCAAACCAGTTGTTGGAGCCGCCCTTAATCTATTATAACCCTTCACATTTTCAGTCTTTGATACTTGAAATCTAAAGATGGCCT
>ML792979.1:123857-141640 GCA_009831015.1 Picea engelmannii | reverse complement strand
AAAATTCTACAACTTTGTCGAATAAGTAGCCACGCTTTTTCTACCTTTAAAACATTTCCATTTTTGTAATAAGTTTGATCTTTTTGCTTTATTTTGGGATCTCGCCAGTCATATAATTTAATCCTTATATTCACACGTCCCGAGTCACGATAAGGCAAACTCTTTTAAATGTTCACTCAAGACAAAAACCTGGGTAAAGTTTTTTAACTCAGTGATTGGACGTCGTCGGGGTTTCACGCCTCGACGTTCGTCAAACTTGAATGTTTTTCCTTACAATCCCGAGAGCCGAGGACACGAGGTAATTGTGGGTTAACCCTGGTTAAAAAAACTAAAAGGCAAAAGTTAGCCATAGTTAAAATGGGTCTCGGCGCTTCGTCACTCGGCGCTATCTTTTCGAAAATCATGATGTCTAAAACTCTGACTCACGAAACCGCGATGTGATTATAGTATGATTAATTAATCACCTAATCCAAATTTTCTTAATCCTAATTAAGTCTTAATTATCGCTATCTCGCAGTTTCGTGACTCGGCATACTAATCTCCCAAAATTTTATCCTCGAAGTGTCGAGTCGCGATACGGCGAGTAAAATGATTAGGAAATTAATCATGCCTTAAATCAAGATTATCTTTTAAACCAAAATCGGTACTCGCAGCCTCGCGAGTTGAAAACTTAAAATGTTAAAAGGAAATCCCCGATGCAGCGAAAAGCGAGAAAAATTTTAACGTTGCTAATTTTGAATATTTTGGTCCCGCGCATCGAGGCTTGCACATTTCCCGAGGTAACTTTTTGCTCTCCATACTCCGACTGACTGGCAAGCCGCCAAACATTGATGACATTAATGGATATTTAGGGTGAATCTATGAATAAATAAGATCAGATTTTACGCAATAAATTTGTTTCTAATTGCGATTTGACAAACTTATTTTGAAGAGTACAGAATTTTCAAATATATACGGGAGTCTCATTTTGTTATAATGAAAACTTTTTTCATAAGCACGTAGAGCTAGTCATTTTCTGAGTGAATTAAATTCTGCATGTATACGCAGGTTTATCACAGAAGAGTGAAAATGCAAGCTTCAGTCATGGCTCCGCGGAAAGCGACAAAGGAAAATGTTGAAGTTACAAGTTAGGGCTCAGACAACGTTTTCAATACTTCGCCCCGAAGTGTCGAATCAATTCCCGATTGGTCGCATGTGTCCAATGTTCTGCAGGCAGAATTAGTTGATTACTCAGACGATTTTGATGACAACGAAAGAGACGATTTACACACCAAGTATAAGATAGTCATCTAGTCGGGGATGCACAGAATAGCAACCAGGCCCCGATTGCTTCCTTATTACGACATGATCGGCTGGGCGTTGGATCATGTAGACCTTCCCACCAGAACAATTATGAACAGTCAGCGAGTGACTATCGGAACTTTCCGGCTCGAGCATTTGCAAAGCATGTACAAGCTGCCTTCTACATATGAATATACATATGGTGCGGATTTCTTGGAAGAATTCAAGGAAAAAGAGTGCATTCAGTACGACAAAACCATGCCTAGTTTGATCAAAGACTGGGTTTCACGGGCCACGAAATTCAGAGCAAATGAGCAGGGCATTTATTCTATTTCTTCTTTGGAGCCACAGTATAAGTATGTGGCCATGATGACATGTCGATTGTTCGGACGAGAAGACACCTCGCATTTCTATATCTCTTGGGTGCCTCTCATGTTTTGGGTCGCTGAAGGTTGCTCATTCAATTGGGCAAAGATGCTCTCAGATAGCTTGGCCAACAGGGTCATAGAGTATCGGGAGCAAAAGGCAGATGGGAAACCGTCAGCGTTTTACATGTCGGCATATATCATGGATGCGATTTGTTCCATGACGCCTTTCCCCTTGATGAGTTGGGCTTGGAATCCAACCCAAAAGACACCAGTGCACGAATACCATGATAAATTATGGGAAAATAAAGCAGGAAAGTTCCCATATGAGATTTTCAATTGGGTGATGGTGCCCCTGCACATCGCTATTTTTGGACACCCGCCACCTCGCATATCGGACATCGTTTCAACAGGTCTGAGTGGCATCACAGATTGGTATGTAGAAGCAGAGTTCTCATACATGAGAGTTTTTGGGGCTTTTGTTCCCCCTCATGCGCTACCTTTGTTCATTCCCGATAAACTAGATTGTCGAGAGGTTGCATGGAAAACAGTAATCGGAGGCGTAAGCAAAGAACTCAAGGGCTATTCAAAGAAGGTATGGCCTTCTTTTCCCATTTGAATGAATTCATATTCTTTATTAGATTTCGGGCATGCCAAATCCGATGTTGTTGCCCTAGAGGAACTAAAGTTGGTCTCCATTGAGATTAAAAAACATGATCCACAGAAAATTGTAAGCAATCATTTGGCTCATGTTGGGCTTAAGAGATTCGAACATGAGAACTCCCCCTCGGATGACATTTTCGAAGGAGCGAGATCTTATGAAGAAGTGCTAGCCTGGATCCAATCGCTAGCACCCGAAGACACAACAGCTATGTTAATATTCCAGGAGCATAGGCGAAGATGTCTTCCCACTGTGTTGGGAGGTTTGGCCATTGCCGAGACAAAACAGAAAGATGTTGAAGATTCTGCAGAGGTAATATCTATCCCTGGGAAACAGTAGGAAGAGGAGAAAACGAGTAATCCCGAAACAAAAGAGAAAACTCCAGACCCTCCAAGAAAACAGAGTTCGGAGGCTGAGGGAAAAACTCCAGACCCTCCAAGCAAACAGAGTTCAGAGGCTGAGGGAAAAACTCCAGACCCTCCAAGCAAACAGAGTTCGGAGGCTGAGGGAAAAACTCCAGACCCTCCAAGCAAAAAGAGTTCGAAGGAAGAAGGAAAAACTCCAGACCCACCGAGAAAACAGATATCAGAGACTGAAAGAGAAACTCCAAATACTCCAAAAGAACAGAACCTTGTCGATACTCCAAAAGAATCGACAAAGAAAATAGGAAAACCCATCACCTCGGTCACACCCTTGCAGTCGGCACAGGGAGATGTTAGCGATTGATGGATATTTGGTGAAGAACTGAGGCCTATAAGGGCAGAGGAACTCCCTCCTAATGAGTTCTTTTTTGACAAGAAGAGAAAAGTTGTAGTGAAGCGAGAATTTTATCAAGAGGGAGAGTCCACTGTTAAAAAATACAAAATCATGATAGATGGAAAGAACAAGAAAAGTGACCAGCTTGCTACTGAAATCGCTGGAACACTAGGGGACTACGCTTCGGTGAATCAATTCTCGGTTGGGTAGATGAATCACCAATTAAAAATAAAAAATCGCCTCATCAGGACCCTCGAGGCCAGGTTGGCTACAGCCACAGAAAATGCCAAAGGCCAAGCCAACATAGAGATGGAACAGGCTAGATTGGTTGATAAAATTGGGATAGAAATGCTCAAAGTTAAGATGGAGCAAGCACATTCAGTGATCCGAGACGGTCGGGTGTAGGCTGGTCAGTAGAGGAATATGATCACAGAGCTACAGGCTCAGTTAGAGGTCGTTGAAAGCAGGGTGATCGACGTAGAGGGGCTTAAATCCCGAGCGATCGATATTCGGAGTAGGATCTCTTCTGTACAACAGAATCTGCTAGACAAAGTGGGAGTGATTCGAGAATATTTCTTGTTGATGCATCAGATTTCCGAGAATCTGATCGTCAGAGAAAGAAAATCCGAAGCGGCTCAGGTCGCTTTTCAAGAGGCGGTGATAGCTACTAACAACAGATTTTCTGCAGGTTCTCCCGGACTCACCATTACTGAACAAACTAGAGGTAACATTCTGTTAAAAGATTGGGAACATAATATTACCTTAATCAAGGAATAGGCCCAAAAAGTAACCAATTCATTAGAAGAATTCTTCAATACTATTGATGGTGAGCTTCTAGGTATGGAGAGTGGAGGTGATTCAGAAACGTTAAGGCAAATGAATGTAGATCAGATTTCCCTCGACCTGAAAGAGAAGAATGAGAGAGATTCGGCGGATATCTCTAAGATGGATAGGGTGGACATGACTCAAGTTGACAAACACTTAATTCAACCTAGTTCACAACTATGTGCCCTTGACATCGTTGATGCACAAATGGGAGATAAGTTTCCGCAGTTAGCCCGAGAGTGCTATTTCGCCGAGGCCAGCTGTCAAGCAGAACCTTCACAGCTTGTGTCCCAATTTGTGGAAAAATGTATCATGTGCACTAAAGCCGCGCAGAGACAAGCACCTGGCGCCATTTGAAAATAGAGTAGGAGAAAAGAGAGTGATTTTGCTCTTTTCGGTTCTAACTGAATTTGAGAAACAGTTGAGTTTCTAAACTAATCTGCCAAGTTGTATAAATATACCACAAAAAGAAAAAGAAAGGGCTGGACTTTTTGGTATTGATTGTAATAGAGTTTTGCATTTGAAGAAGTTAATATACAAGCAATTTGAAGATTCTCGATTCCGTCCAGACTATATTATCAAGTTTTCTTCTTTGTACTTCATGTTTCATTTCATTCCACTCATTCATAACTGATGTGCTTTGTTATAATTTAGTACGACCACTACTATAACAAAAGATTTCTGGTTTTCTGTATTTGTTTATTGTCTTTCCTCTGCACCAGCTATCAGCGGGTGTAAGACCAATTTGCATTTTCAGAATTCTGCGTTTATCCTTCGCTATATCGGTTATTTTCTTACTAATTTCTTCTTCTATTTACATGTGAGTTTTCTATTTACAAGAATCTTGTGCTATATACAACTAAATGTGTTTCCCCCATTGCACAATTTATATTAAGATATAATACAGTTACGGGAAAGAGCCTTCAAATCGCTTTTCCGTTTGGTTCTGAAAACGTAAAATTCTCTTCTACTTCGACTCAATCCAGACAGCATTTAATAAATCTTTAAATCCCTTCATATTCTTAATTTTCCCTCATGACTGTCCCTGCAGCGACACAACCTAATATAGAACCCGGACTATCTAACCAAACACATATCGCCTTAAATATTTTTGATACAATCCTGAAAACTGCCAATAATCGGGATGAACTCGAGCGTTCATGGGCAGCCATTGAACAAGATATAACTGCTCAGGAGCAGTTGGAAGCTAGACGATGAGAATGTAGAAATCTTCCCTAGTTTCCCATACTGAAGGTTGACTTTTTTCCCTTGCTCATCTTTCACATACTTTCAGATGCCTCGACACTGTATATTTAAGCCTTAGTATAGACTCAGGAACAACATCTTTCTGGCGCCGTTACCGGGGAACGAATTTACGAAATCTTTTCCCTGGGAAAACGACATATATTTCGTTGAAAGTGCTACTCCTTGATAGTGAACATTGAGTACACACATTTTTAAGGCTTTTTCAATCTTTCACTTGGCGACTCCACTGAAACAAAAACCGACTGCTGGTAGAAAGAGTACCAGACAGAACCCAGATGGCAAGCTGATTACGCCTATTACTGATCCAGAAAAACTTTTAAAAACAAAAAACCAACTTTCCAAGGCTAAGTGCCATTCAGAACCTTCTACTTCACGCAATCCTCTGTTCGATACTAAAGATCCGACGTCAAACTTCTCTGAAGTTAGGAGTGAGATTCTTTCAAATTTCCCATCCGTACACAAAGAAAAAAGTCCTTTAGAAAGTTCGTTGACAGTTGATATTCCATCTTTTCTTCGACAAAATTTCTCTGTCTCGCCTGATATCAAAAAAGGTGTTACACCCTCTTTTCCTACACCCAAATCTATGGCAGCTGCCGGAGGAGGTGGTGGAGGAGGAGGTGGAGGTCAAGGACAGGCCCCTCCTCCTAGGGTATTCGCAAAAGTAGCAGCGAGATATGCTCCCCTGGTTTTACCCGTCCCCCTACATGATTTTCCTAAAAACTGCATCAAAAATCTTCCTAAGTTCACTGGGGAAGGAGATCTAACTGCAGCCGAGCATATAAATTTCTTTGACCAATTCGCAGACATTTGTGGTATCGAGCATGAAGATGTATATTCGAGACTTCTTGTCTAGACCTTTGAAGGACCGGTTCGAACTTGGTTTCGGAGCCTACCTGCAGCTTCTATCCTATCATATGACGCTTTGGAGGATGCCTTCCTAAGACAATGGGGAGAGAGGAAAGATCACTTATATTATCTTACTGAGTTTTTGTCCCTAAAGAAAAAGAACTCAGAAATAGTTATGGAATTTATTATGAGATTCAACAAATTGTATCATAAGATTCCAGCTGCAGTTAAACCCTCTGAACCCTCAGCCAAAGTAACCTTCGCGGGAGCTTTCGAGCCAGATTTCGCCCTACTTCTAAGAGAGAGAAGAGGAGCCACTTTGGATAGAATGCAAGACGATGCTGTCGAAATTGAATCTAATATGATGGCTTCGGGAAAATTAAAAGCCAAAGCAGAAACAGTCAACCGCGAGAATAGACGCTATAGGGAACCAGCGGGCCCTTCGGGCTTAAATAGATACACTGATGACAGGGTAGATGATATGGCCCGATTAATTAAAGAACTGTCCAACAAAATCTCTAGGATGGAATTGGACTAGGCTAAGGTTTATTCTTCAAATAAGAAAGACTTCAGGAGAAACCCAAATCACCAAAATCAACAGAAACAAATTAAGAACAAAGATCAAAAAATACAAGCGCCATTAAAGAACGAAAATTTTATAGGCGCAAATGACTTCCAAGATTTTGGAGATTCGGAAGATGAGGTCGCGAATTTCGGTGATGACTGTTCGCAGCCGTATCTCACTCGTGAAGATTATGAAAAATATTTGAAACCCCCACAACCGTCTAATGAAGATAAAGAAGGTGATCATATTGATCCCTGTATATCTCAACCAGAAACAGAGATGATAATGGCCGAGTTTCAACCAAAATACAACCTAAGATTAAAAAATAAACCCACCTCAACGGATCAGCCTAAGAGAATCCTCCAAAGGGGTCAAGTTCATGAACCTCCTTAGGAAGAAACATTGTTACCCAGCAACAAAACCAAGGTAGCAAAAATTCAAGGGTCCGAGGTGAAAAAAGTTGAAACCCAAACAAAAGAACCGAACCAGTAGATAAAGTTACATCTTCGGCTAAGAGCATGAGTGATAAGGCAATCCAGACAAGTAAGTTGGAAAGAAAAAGTTTGGAAGTCCAAACCAAAGAAATGGAAAAGGTAAACACATCTTTCAGTCTTGAAAATGAGTTAAACAAGATTAAAATACCGATTCCTTTGGTAGAATTAGCAAAAAATCCCACTTACTGGAAACAAATTGCTAAAGCGATGGGTGTCTATTAGCTAGAAAGTCAGTCCGATGTTATCAACCTGGAAGATGACAGACCGAACATCACCTTTGGTCCTCATTTTGAAGGGTCCAAAGACAACATCGCTCCTTTTTATATTACCCTCAATATACATGATCAGTTGCTACATAACTGTATGCTAGACTCGAGGGCTTCTCATAATGTTATGCCCAAAATTATAATGGAGAAGCTGGGTCTTCAGATTACTCGACCTTATGGAAATATTTATTCTTTCGATTCCAGAAAGGTTAAATGCATGGGAATGATAAAGGAACTGGTAGTTACCCTAGCGCAGGTCCCTGTTAAAAGCATCCTGATGGATGTGGTCATCGCCGATATCCCTCCTAAGTATGGTATGCTCTTGTCTAGGTCATGGGGAGCAAATTTGGGAGGTTCCCTTCAGTTAGACATGTCTTATGCCACAATCCCATTGTTCGGGGGTCAATTTACTCGTTTGTACAGAGAGACAAGATTAGCGTACACAGTCAGCGATCCCCAAAACCCACACAACTTCCCCATTTACGTTGCAGATCAAGATCTGGGAAACTGCATTTTGTCTTTTGATGATGGATTGGATGGAAGTCCTGAGGAGCTCGATATGAAGCAAGAATATTTAAGCCCCTTGAAAGAAGAGCTATGCAAAAATGGTGTATGGAAAATGTACTTCGATGGTGCTTTGTCTTCTGAAGGAGCTGGTGCTGGGGTACTTTTGGTAGCACCCGAAGGTAAGTTCATGGTTCCATTCTATTATCGTTTGCAGTGGGACATAGATTACACTAACAACGTATGTGAGTATGAAGCATTGATATTAGGATTAGAAGCTGCCAAGAAATTGAATATAAAGAACTTGGAGGTTTACGGTGACGCGGAGTTGATAGTGAGACAAGTGAACCGACAATACCTAGCCAAGCATCCAAGGCTAAGAGCATACAAAAATTGTGCTTGGGATTTGATGGAAAACTTTTTCTCGTCTGTAAAAGTCCATTTTATCCCTCGCGCAGAGAACCTGCATGTTGACGCCTTGGCTAAGGCAGCTTCAACCTTTTCTCCTCCCATGACTGTCAAACTGAAATATCACATTGAAATCAGATACAAACCGTCTATACCAGACAATATACGACACTGGCAGGTTTTTGAGGATGACAAACAAATCAAGAAATTTCTTACAGCAGTAGGGGAGTTCTCTGAAACTCATCCGGACCAAGAGAATCAAAATGACCCGGCGTGGATTATGCAAGAAGGGGAAGATCCTGAAACCTTCCGAGAAAAAATAGCGGATCATCGTATGTTGGTCCTTAAAAACAACCAAATTCCGAAAGGCTTAATTCCGTTAGAAAGACTTTTCGACCAAAACGACGTACCTGCAAAATCCACTTTGCAGCCCCAACCAGAGGAAGTGGAGGACTGCGATATAGGAACTGAGAAAGAATCCAGGATAGTAAAGATATCTAGGTTCCTCCCTCCCAAGGTAAAGGCCCAGTACAAAGACCTTCTCAGATAGTACAAAGACATTTTCACCTGGTCCTATGATGAGCTTAGAACGTATGACACTTCCATAATTGAGCACAAGATACCTTTGAAACCCGGGGTCAAGCCGTTTAGGAAAAATCTTAGGCAAATTAACCCCATTTTGTTGCCTGTGATTGAAAAGGAAGTTAAGAAGCTTTTAGATGCGAAAATAATCGTGCCTCTGAGGTACTCAGACTGGGTGGAAAATTTGGTCCCGGTCAGGAAAAAGAACGGAGAAATCAGACTGTGTGTAGATTTTCGAAACTTGAATAAGTCTTCCCTTAAGGATAATTATCCACTCCCCAAGATGGACCATGTCCTGGAAAAGGTAGTCGGAGCAAATTGAATGTATATGGTAGATGGGTTCTCTGGGTATAACCAAATCGCCATGAACGAGCAAGACCAAGAAAAATCTGCTTTCACCACACCATGGGGTACATTCATGTACGATAAAATGTCGTTCGGTTTGATGAATGCAGGTGCCACATTCCAGCGTGCTATGGACATTGCCTTCGTGGGAGAAAGAGACAATTTCGTGGTCATCTACCTTGACGATTTGACGGTTTTCTCTAAAACCGATGAAGGACATTTGGTCCACCTAAAACACAGTTTCGAAAAATGCCGCAGGTATGGTCTGTCCTTGAACCCTAAAAAATCACATTTCGCTATGCGGGAAGGTAAGCTTCTGGGACATATTGTATCTAAAGATGGGATCAGGATTGATCCTAAGAGGATTGAAGCAATAGAAACTATAAATATTCCCAGAAACGTAAAAGAGATTCAATCTTTCTTAGGTACAATAATTTTTTTACGAAGGTTTATCCCCAATTTTGCTGAGATAGTCAAATTGATCACAGGAATGTTGAAGAAAGATAGCAGAGTCAATTGGATGGCTGAGGTTAAAGCATCGTTCACGCATATTAAGAAATTCATCAGCGAGGCACCGGTGTTAGTAAGCCCAGATTACATGAAAGACTTTCTTATCTTCTCATTTGCTTTTGAACATACTATCGCTGCAGTGCCCCTGCAAAAAGACGACGAAGGATTTGAACGGTCGATCACGTTTTTCAGCAAGAGTCTAAGAGACGTCGAACTAAAGTACGACATCATTGAAAAGCAGGCGTACGTAATGGTGAAAGCGCTAAAAGCATTCAGAACGTATGTCCTGCATTCGAAAATTATTGCATACGTGCCGACCAGTGCTGTGAAAGATATCTTGGTACAACCAGATAGTGACGGAAAACGAGGGCGCTGGCTCGCTAAAATACAAGAATTCGATCTGGAAGTCAAGCCGACTAAGTTGATAAAAGGCCAGGGTTTGGCCAAACTCTTGGCCGAGTCGAACCTTAGGGCCCTTGATATTAATTGCCTCGAAGAAGAAGGAGATACACACCTACACGGAAATGATGACCAGATGGATCCCAGAAAGATAGAGGAAAAGTTCATATCATCTGGCTGGTACAAAGACATCGTGTTTTACTTGTTGAACCTAAAGTGCCCAGATGGACTATCACCAGCCAAATGTAGGACTTTAAAGCTTCATGCTGTAAAATATTGCATCGCTGAAAACCAGCTATACTGGAAGGATCCACTCGGGTTCCTACTAGTCTGTTTGGTTGAGTCAGAAACTCCACAGGTTATAGAGGAATTTCATGAAGGAGTCCGTGGAGGACATCACGCATGGAGAGCCACAACATATAATATCTTGAGGGCCAGATACTATTGGCCGAAACTATTTTCAGACGTAAATGCCAAAGTGCGTGCCTGCAACCCGTGTCAGATATTCACTGGTAAGCAGAAACTTCCTGCACTACCACTTGTCCCAGTCAAAACTGAAGCTCCATTTCAACAATGGGGTCTAGAATTTATAGGGGAAATCAATCCCCACTCTAGTGCTCAGCATAGATGGATCCTAACGGCTACGGATTATTTTACTAAGTGGGTGGAAGCCATTCCAACCAAAAGGGCAACAGACTCAGTAGTAATCGACTTTTTGGAGGACAACATCTTGTCAATATTCGGGTGTCCCCGAAATATTGTTACCGACAATGCCCAAGCTTTTAAGTCCATGGCTATGATCAGCTTCTATCAGAAATACAATATCATTCTCAGCCATTCCACTGCTTATTACCCTCAGGGAAATGGGTTGGCCGAATCATCCAACAAGAGCCTAGTAAACATAATCAAGAAGGTACTGGATGAAAATAAAAGGTCCTGGCATGTGCACTTGAAGTACACGTTGTGGGCGAACCGCATCAGCACTAAAAGGTCTATCGGCATGTCACCGTTTCAAATGGTCTATGGCACAGATGTTGTTCTACCTATAAACCTAGCGTTACCAGTGATGAAGTTATGGCAGGATCAACATGAAGAACCAAACCATGTGACCAGGAGAATAAATCAGCTGATCGAGGTTCAACTGCATAGAGTGGAGGTTGATGAGAAAATGTAGAAGTACCAAGATGATATGAAAGCATTGTTCGACCTCAAGGAAAAAGATAGAGAATTCCTCACAGGTGACTTAGTATTAAGATGGGATGCGAGAAGAGAAGAAGCCGCCAAGCATGGCAAGTTCGAACACCTTTGGTATGGACCATTCAGGGTCTCAGCTACAGAAGGGAAAAATTATTTTCTCCTAGAAAATATAGACGGAGAAGTCCTCAGTGCCCCTGTCAATGGGCGCTATCTGAAGCATTATATGACATAGCAGTTGTATATATATAAATAATAATAATAATAATAATAATAATAATAAAAATAATAATAATAATAATAAATAAATAAATAAATAAAATTTTGTAAATAAATAAATTTCATTGTTTTGAGCATACTAATAATTTCATTTAAATATTTACTTTTCATTTTTGGTTTTTGTCCTTAATCTCTTGACACGTTTCTAATAAGATTAGTATTGGCTTTTTTACAGGATTCCAGTTACATACGAAATTAACAGGGAAAGTAATCTGCAGGTCGGTGTCAGAAATAAAGTGGCATAAAACAGGTGATACTTAAAAATATTTCATAGTGCACCAAGAAAATGAATAGAAAAAGATACAGGTGAGCATTCGAAAAAATGCAGGTTATAAAAGACTGTTTAAAGTAAACCAAGGTAACATTTTTTAAATTGCAGTATGGGCTAAAAAGTTAGATAGCATGGATTGTTGTTGTTTAGATAATCTTCGAGTTGGAGTGATTTGAATCAATACACTAAATCTGAAAACAACAAGTCAGAATATCTGTCCCTAAAAGATACCCATAAAAGACAGTCTTGGACTGTTTTGACCTTTTTTGTTTTCAATCGCTAAACTGCTGCCTTATATCCTATCTTATATTTTTTCCATCTCTAAGTCTAACTTTTAGTAAATCAAGATCTTTTCGAGTCATTGCAAAGGAATAAAAAAATTTCGTTTTGAGCCTCAGAGGTTTCGAAACAGATATTGATAGGAAAGCTGGTCTTCACAACTACTTAATCTCCTTCTAAGTGAAAGAACGTTTAGAGCGATCTTAACTTTCCTAGGTTTTTCAACAGTTTTGGGAGAAGCAAAGCTTGCTCTAACAGGATGCCCCTTAAAAATCTATTATTTCCCCTTGTCTCCCTGTGAAAAAGGGTGTTGTGAAGGTCAAAGGAAGATTGATACCGAGTAATCAAAATAAGTTGACAGACCTCTCATATAAAATATTACACAGATATCAGCCCTGATATAAACGGATTGCTCCCATCTTCGTGATTTAAAGGAAAATTATAAGACAGGTGGTGAAATGAAATTCATAAATGATTGCCCCCACCTAGTCCAAGGAGACGATGAAAGGAAATTCAGAAATGATTGCCCTCGTCTCAGCGTTTAAACGTACAATTATTTTCCGAAGTGGTGAAAAGAAATTCAGTGAAAAAGGGGTCAGACAACTTCACCGGGGTACTGAACAGGCTCGCTGGTAGTGAAGCAATGTCTGAGATATCTGTAAGGCTGTCATACATAAATATCACTATACTCTGGTAACCAATGCTTTCTAAAAACCTAATCAACATCCCAAATTCAAACGGGACTTCCCTTTTTTTTTTTTAAATATATAATTTCATCCATTTGATGTAGGCCGAGAGACTCAAGAACTGTTGAATCTCCTAATTTTGTTTCGACTGTCTTGAAACTTACCCAAAGTTAGTAGTGGGATGGGGAAAATTGTGAAAAAGACTACAGCTGTGTTTGGAAACGGTATCTGATTTTGAAAAAACTTCTTAAGGTAAAAAACGAAGTCTTTTCTCCCTTCAATCCTTTGTCTTGGTTTTTTCTACAGGTTTGAGCTTCTGACTCTATTTACCCAATATTGGCACCTGGTCTACTATTCTTCCCCCCTCACAGGGAGACGTGATCCCTAGTTGGAGCCTATGTTGGAGCTGCCCTTAATCTATTATAACCCTTCACATTTTCAGTCTTTGATACTTGAAATCTAAAGATGGCCTTTTTATTTCCCCCCCCCCCCGGGAACTTTGAAAAATTCTACAACTTTGTCGAATAAGTAGCCATGCTTTTTCTACCTTTAAAACATTTCCATTTTTGTAATAAGTTTGATCTTTTGCTTTATTTTGGGATCTCACCAGTCGGATACTTTAATCCTTATATTCACACGTCCCGAGTCACGATAAGGCGAACTCTTTTAAATGTTCACTCAAGACAAAAACCTGGGTAAAGTTTTTTAACTCAGTGATTGGACGTCGTCGGGGTTTCATGCCTCGGCGTTCGTCAAACTTGAATGTTTTTCCTTACAATCCCGAGAGCCGAGGACACGAGGTAATTGTGGGTTAACCCTAGTTAAAAAAATTAAAAGCAAAAAGTTATCCATAGTTAAAATGGGTCTCGGCGCTTCGTCACTCGGCGCTATCTTTTCGAAAATCATGATGTCTAAAACTCCGACTCAAGAAACCGCGATGTGATTATAGTATGATTAATTAATCGCCTAATCCAAATTTTCTTAATCCTAATTAAGTCTTAATTATCGCTATCTCGCAGTTTCGTGACTCGGCATACTAATCTCCCAAAATTTTATCTTCGAAGTGTCGAGTCGCGATACGGCGAGTAAAATGATTAGGAAATTAATCATGCCTTAAATCAAGATTATCTTTTAAACCAAAATCGGTACTCACAGCCTTGCGAGTTGAAAACTTAAAATGTTAATAGGAAATCCCCGATGCAGCGAAAAGCGAGAAAATTTTTAACGTTGCTAATTTTGAATATTTAGGTCCCGCGCATCGAGGCTTGCACATTTCCGAGGTAACTTTTTGCTCTCCATACTCCGACTGACTGACAAGCCGCCAAACATTGATGACATTAATGGATATTTAGGGTGAATCTACGAATAAATAAGATCAGATTTTACGCAATAAATTTGTTTCTAATTGCGATTTGAAAAACTTATTTCGAAGAGTACAGAATTTTCAAATATATACGGGAGTCTCATTTTGTTATAATGAAAACTTTTTTCATAAGCACGCAGAGCTAGTCATTTTCTGAGTGAATTAACTTCTGCATGTATACGCAGGTTTATCGCAGAAGAGAGAAAACACAAGCTTCAGTCATGGCTCCGCGGAAAGCGACAAAGGCAAATGTCGAAGTTACAACTCAGGGCTCAAACAACGTCTTCGATACTTCACCCTGAAGTGTCGAATCAATTCCCGACTGGTCGCATGTGTCCAATGTTCTGCAGGCAGAATTAGTTGATTACTCAGACGATTCTGACGACAACAAAAGAGACGATTTAGACACCAAGTATAAGATAGTCGTCCAGTCCGGGATGCACAGAATAGCAACCAGGCCCCAGTTGCTTCCTTATTATGACATGATCTGTTGGGCGTTGGATCATGTAGACCTGCCCACCAGAACAATTATGAACAATCATCGAGTGACTATCGGAACTTTCCGGCCCGAGCATTTGCAAAGCATGTACAAGCTTCCTTCTACATCTGATTATACATATGGTGCAGATTTCTTGGAAGAATTCAAGGAAAAAGAGTGCATTCAGTACGACAAAACCATGCCTGGTTTGATCAAAGACTGGGTTTCGCGGGCCACGAAATTCAGAGCAAATGAGCAGGGCATTTATTCTATTTCTTCTTTGGAGCCACAGTATAAGTATGTGGCCATGATGACATGTCGACTGTTCGGGTGAGAAGACACCTCTCTTTATCTCTTGGGTGCCTCTCATGTTTCGGGTCGCTGAAGGTTGCTCATTCAATTGGGCAAAGATGCTCTCAGATAGCTTGGCCAACAGGGTCATAGAGTATCGGGAGAAAAAGGCATATGGGAAACCGTCAGTGTTTTATATGTCGGCATATATCATGGATGCGATTTGTTCCATGACACCTTTCCCCTTGATGAGTTGGGCTTGGAATCCAACCCAAAAGACACCAGTGCACGAATAACATGATAAATTATGGGAAAATAAAGCAGGAAAGTTCCCATATGAGATTTTCAATTGGGTGATGGTGCCCCTGTACATTGCTATTTTTGGACACCCGCCACCTCGCATATCGGACAGCGTTTCAACAGGTCTGAGTGGCATCGTAGATTGGTATGTAGAAGCAGAGTTCTCATACATCATAGTTTTCGGGGCTTCTGTTCCCCCTCATGCGCTACCTTTGTTCATTCCCGATAAACTAGCTTTTCGAGAGGTTGCATGACCAACAATAATCGAAGGCGTAAGAAAAGAACTCAAGGGCTATTCAAAGAAGGTATGGCCTTCTTTTCCCATTCGAATGAATTGATATTCTTTATTAGATTTCGGGCATGTCAAAGCCGAGGCTGCTGCCCTGGAGGACCTAAAGTTGGTCTCCATTGAGTTTTAAAAACATGATCCACAAAAAATTGTAAGCAATCATTTGGCTCATGTTGGGCTTAAGAGATTCGAACATGAGAACTCCCCCTCGGACGACATTTTCCAAGGAGAAAGATTTTATGAATAAGTGCTAGCCCAGATTCAATCGCTAGCACCCGAAGACACAGCAGCTGTGTTAAGATTCCAGGAGCATAGGCGAAGATGTCTTCCCACTGTGTTGGGAGGTTTGGCCATTGCCGAGACAAAATAGAAAGATGCTAAATATTCTGCAGAGGTAATATCTATCCCTAGGAAACAGCAGGAAGAGGAGAAAACAAGTAATCCCGAAACAAAAGAGAAAACTCCAAAACCCTCCAAGCAAACAGAGTTCGGAGGCTGAGGGAAAAACTCCAGACCCTCCAAGAAAACAGAGTTCGGAGGCTGAGGGAAAAACTCCAGACCCTCCAAGCAAACAGAGTTCGAAGGCTGAAGGAAAAACTCCAGACCCACCGAGAAAACAGATATCAGAGACTGAAAGAGAAACTACAAATACTCCAAAAGAACAGAACCCTGTCGATACTCCAAAAGAATCGACAAAGCAAATAGGAAAACCCATCACCTCGGTCACACCCTTCCAGTCAGCACAGGGAGATGTTAGCGAGGGATGGATATTTGGTGAAGAACTGAGGCCTATAAGGGTAGAGGAACTCCCTCCTAATGAGTTCTTTTTTGACAAGAAGATAAAATATGTAGTGAAGCGAGAATTTTATCAAGAGGGAGAGTCCACTATTAAAAAATACATAATCATGACAGATGGCAAGAACAAGAAAAGTGACCAGCTTGCTACTGAAATCGCTGGAACACTGGGGGACTACGCTTCGGTGAATCAATTCTCGGTTGGGCAGATGAATCACCAATTAAAAAGAAAAAATCGCCTCATCAGGACCCTTAAGGCCAGGTTGGCTACAACCACAGAAAATGCCAAAGGCCAGGCCAACATAGAGATGGAACAGGCTAGATTGGCTGATAAAAATGAGATAGAAATGCTCAAAGTTAAGTTGGAGCAAGCACATTCAGTGATCCGAGATAGTCGGGTGCAGGCTGGTCAGTAGAGGAATATGATCACAGAGCTACAGGCTCAGTTAGAGGTCGCTGAAAGCAGGGTGATCGACGTAGAGGGGTTTAAATCCTGAGCAATCGATATTCGGAGCAGGATCTCTTCTGTACAATAGAATCTGCTAGACAAAGTGGGAGTGATTCGAGAAGATTGTCTGTTGATGCATCAGATTTCCAAGAATCTGATCGTCAGAGAAAGAAAAGCCGAAGTGGCTCGGGTCGCTTTTCAAGAGGCGGTGATAGCTACTAACAACAGATTTTCCGCAGGTTCTCCCGGACTCACCATTGCTGAACAAACTAGAGGTAACATTATGTTAAAAGATTGGGAACATAATATTACCTTAAGCAAGGAACAGGCCCAAAAAGTAACCAATTCATTAGAAGAAGCCTTCAATACTATTGATGGTGAGCTGCTAGGTATGGAGAGTGGAGGTGATTCAGAAATGTTAAGGAAAATGAATGTAGATCATATTTCCCTCGACCTGAAAGAGAAGAATGAGAGAGATTCGGCGGATATCTCCAAGATGGACAGGGTGGACATGACTCAAGTTGACAAACACTTAATTCAACCTAGTGCACAACTAAGTTCCCTTGACATCGTTGATGCACAAATGGGAGATAAGTTATCGCAGTTAGCCCGAGAGTGCTATTTCATCGAGGCCAGCTGTCAAGCGGAACCTTTGTAGCTTGTGTCCCAATTTGTGAAAAAATGTATCATGTGCACTGAAGCCACGCAGAGACAAGCACCTGGCGCCATTTGAAAATAGTGTAGGAGAAAAGAGAGTGATTTTTCTCTTTTCAGTTGTAACTAAATTTGAGAAACAGTTGAGTTTCTAAACTGATCTGCCAAGTTGTATAAATATACCACAAAAAGAAAAAGAAAGGGTTGGACCTTTTTGGTATCGATTGTAATAGAGTTTTGCATTTGAAGAAGTTAATATACAAGCAATTTGAAGATTCTCGATTCCGTCCAGACTGTATTATCAAGTTTTCTTCTTTGTACTTCATGTTTCATTTCATTCCACTCATTCATAACTGATGTGCTTTGTTATAATTTAGTACGAC